>CAUYLG010012420.1:0-23669 GCA_963573385.1 Cacajao melanocephalus | reverse complement strand
CATTTTCAGACTGCATTCTAGCCTGGGCAGTAGAACAAGACTCCTGTTCTCTCTCCCTCTTTTTCTTCCTCTTTCTTTCTCTCGTACATTCTTTTTTTCTTTCTTTCACTCTCACTTTCTTTCCTCTCTTTTCCTTTCTTTAAAAAAAAAAAAGTATTTATCACTAAAACAATACAAAAGAAAAAAAATGCAGCTAGAATCTCAGCTAGAATCTTCCTTCTCTAATTCTATGAAAGAAACAACTTAGAGCATGGAAAGAGAAGAGACTGGAAAAATAGCCCAAGGAAACACAAGCAGACTCCAGAAGCTTTGCCATCTATTTGGTGCTTTCAACTTCAAAGAATAATTTCGTCTGTCATTTTGAAACAATTTACATTTTTTTCAAAGACCATTCATATATATTCTCTTTTGAAATATATTGGATAAATATTAGTACCCCAAAGATAAAGAAGTTGAAGCAGAGGGAGTTTAAATAATTTGCTCTCATGGTGATTCAGTGATGAGTCAGGACACCTGACTCCTAATTTATGGCTGCTTTTTTTTTTTTTTTTTTTTAAGATGGAGTCTCGGTCTGTTGCCCAGGCTGGAGTGCTGCGGCACAATCTTAGTATATTAAGTGTTTTATTTTATTTTTATTTTTGAAATGGAGTCTCGCTCTATCACCCAGGCTGGAGTGCTTTGGCGCCATCTTGGCTCACTGCAACCTCTGCCCCCTGGTTTAAGCGATTCTCCTGTCTTAGCCTCCTGAGTAGCTGGGATTCCAGGTGCCCACCACCACACCTGGCTAATTTTTGTATTTTTAGGAGGCAGATTTCACCACATTGGCCAGGCTGATCTTGAACTCCTGGCCTCAAGTGATCTGCCCACCTCGGCCTCCCCAAGTGCTGGGATTAAAGGCATGAGCCACTGTGCCCAGCAAGAGTTATTTTAAAAAGACTGTGAGGAGGAAGCAAAGTAGCAGGAGGCACATGATGTTTAGTGGCGTAATCCTGGGAGAAACCTGTAGTTAATGTTTTTCAAATGGAATTAAAATTTGGAAATCCAAATGGGCTTATCTGCATTGCTGAATTTCATCATTAGCGTTTCATTTAATTTTTCCTAAGAGAAATCTTTGTGTGAGGAAACCCTTCAACTTGAGTGGACAAATTTCAATTCTTAGAGTGAATAAAATACAGGTAATTGCTTAAATATATTGAATACTTTTGATATGCCAGACACAGTTTCGTGTGGGTAGGTGGATACTATTTTAAAACATTTTTGGATGTATTATCTTTTCTTAATTCCTTTCTTCCACGTAGTCTTCCCACCATTGACAACAGAGACTGAGACTAATTGCTCTTGGAAAGAGAGGTCACAAAATAAACCAGATAGAACAAAGTGGCTGAGTTTCCAAATGGCAAGAGGGATTCTTTTTTTCTTCTTTTATCAAACCTCAGAAAGGTTGAGTTCATGAAAAATATTTAATGGTTACATATCAGTAACACCTGGGTTGTGGCTGGCTTGCTTTCTTTCTCTTTCTCTCTCTCTTTCTTTCTTCTCCCTTTCTCTCTCTTTCTCTTTTTCTTTCTTTCTGTTTCTCTCTTTCTCTCTTTCCCTCCCTCCCTTCCTTCTTTCTTTTTCTTCCTTCCTTCCTTTCTTTTTCTTTCTCTTTCTTCATCCTTCCTTCCTTTTCTAACCTCCCTCCCTCTCTCCTTCCCTCTCTCCCTCCTTCCTTCCTTTCTTCCATCCGTCCGTCTGTCCGTCTGTCCGTCAGTCAGTCTGTCTCTATCACCCAGGCTGGAGTACAGTGGCATGCTCACTGTGACATCCACCTCCCAGGTTCAAGCGATTCTCGTGCCTCAGCCTCCCAAGTAGCTGAGACTACAGGTGTGCACCACCATGCCTGGCTAAATTTTGTATTTTTAGTAGAGATGGGGTTTCACTATGTTGGTCAGGTGGGTCTTGAACTTCTGACCTCAAGTGATCCACTCAACTCAGCTTCCTGAAGTGCTGGGATTGCAGGCATGAGCCACTGTCTGGCAGTGGTTGTCATTTTTGACCCACCACATATGCATTATTTCTGTTAATCATTAAAACAATCCAACAAGGTATTTAATATTACAGAGGAAATGAACCTCTGTAGGTTTAGAGACTTGAAGTGACATATCTGAATAATTATAAGTGAAACTGAATATTCCAACATTCAATTAAAATACACACACACACACACACACACACATATATATATACACACATACACACACGATACTGATTTCAGAGCCTTTAGTTTTAACCACCAAGCTTAATTGTTCCTGATGTTGAGTTGGATCTGCACTGATGAGACCATACATTCCTTGTCAAAGGGGTACTTCATCAGAGCATTGAAGAATAAGGGGGCAATAGTGTTATCGATCATGATAGCCTGCCTGGAACATTTAAATATAGATAGCATTCAGGTCATAATTGACACACTGGAAAATCCCGACTTCTAAACTTCCTCTTTTAAAGCACAATTTGTAATAAATGAACCATGTGTCTCAAATGCATGATGTATATTTCATGACACAAACCAGACAACCCACTGCCTTCAGCTTTTGAGTTGCAGGAGAGTTTTTCTGTTTCTTTTTTTCTTTTTTGTAATCGATGCTAGAGAAAACATTTAAGCTGACCTCTATCTTATATCATCAACTTTGCATGTCTAATGGAGGGGGCACGTTTGAAATAATTTTTATGGTAAGTCCCCTTTTTGTCTACTTCATGGGCAACTCCGAGAATGGTTTAAGATCTCTTCACCACTGTGTGCAAAATGGCTGTTGAATGCAACTGGCAGAAACAGGGTGACATCTTGGAGACCAACAACAAAAATGTCAGGCAAGGGGACGTGGGGCTTCCCAAGAGGGGAGGTTTCATTTGTGTCCTTACTTGTGTGTCAGCTTAGAAGATTTCAATGGCAGCAGAAAATCTTCTCCATAAAGCACACTCTTCAACTGCAGACTACCCAAGTAGTTAAGAAACAGAAATGAAAGAATTGGCATGAGAGTTTGCCCTATGAAAATCTCCTGACAACTAGTGATGGGATTATGGAGTCTTAACTGCTGAACAGTTATCCCTAATTATAATCAAAGGTACGTCAATCTAAATAAAAATGATAAGGCAGAGAGGCATTCTCTGCTATCTACCCCACCCCCCTCCACTAGCTTTTTAACAAGAATCTCTTCTCAGTATGATGCTTTGACAAAGCTTGGATTGAATAATTATAAAAAAGAGATGGAGACCAGTGTTAAGTAAAACATTCTTTGCAAGAAGGAGTGGTGTTATTTTTTTTTCTTTCATGGAAAGAATGGTTTCTTTTAGTTTTAAATATTTGGTTCTATCACGGGAACCTCCTATTTTCTCCATTGCATTTGACTGTGTCACAAAACTTATGCTATAAATCTCTCCAAGACATTACATATTAGGAAAGATGTTACTTGCTTTTAAAGTCTGTAATACGTATCCTCATGGAAAAGGTTTTGGGATGGATTATGTTTGCGTTCTTGCTTTCACTACCAGGAAGCTCAGAATCAAATTGGTGACCCAACTTTAGCAATTGTGTAGCCTCCTAAGACTGCAGTCTATACCTGTAAATTTCTTCTTATATTCTCTCTTTCCATTTTCCTTTGGTATATGTGTTCGTAGTTTGGCTCTACCCTTTACTAGCTGTGTGATGTTGAAGGACGTAACTTATCTCTTCTGAATCTCAGTTTCCACATCAACAAAATCAGGATAATAATATTATAGTGCTTTCCACAAATGTTGCCTGGCATTCAATAATGTAGATTTCTTTAATGATTTCTATTTCTTTTATAATTTTGCTGGATTGCAGACAGTGCCGTATCTTAAAACTGCTGTGGAATGAGATGGAGAATAAATTAAAAATACATGCAAAAATTCTGCTTATGTGTTAGAAATAAGTAGTCATCAGGTCTTGGAAAATAGGCTACTCTTTCCTTCTGGAAATTTAAAAAACGAAGTAGAAAAGAAGCTCTTTCGTTGCTGCATTAAACAAATGTTGAAAAGAAATCAGTTGTCAATTCAGATGTGAAGCTACGAAAAGTTTTCCCTTTTTATAAAAAAGGAGGAAATAGCATTTCAAAACATTTGATGTGGATATTAAGAAGAAAGCAGAAAACAGTTATAATATCTACCATTTTATTAAGTGCTTATTATAAGCTCTGCCTTCCTCAATACTACCTGACAGTAGATTTCAGTGTCTCTATTTGTTGATGAGAAGAGAGAGTCTTGGATTGGCTAAGAAATGTAGTCAAGGTCAGAGAGTTAGCAAGTGGGAGAGACAGCCTGAGGGCTTAGGTCTGCCTGACTTCAAAGCCTGTTCTCTAACCAGTATTTATTGCTGTCAATGGAACTAACTAGAATCTACCAAAGGCCCATTGCTCAGCAGAGCTATATAATGCAAAATGGTAAGAATTGAAAAACTACCCAGCTGTTGCCATCCTTTCAAAAGATAAATTAAAAGAATGACAAAGATCAGAACAACATCCTGATGATGAAGAGAGAAAACGTCCCTGGTGGCTTCAGTGTTAATTATAATTTCATGTTCAGCAATTATACTTAACACTTGACAATTGCCATGTATGGTTGCTTTTGGGGCATGGCCGTAGAAGAGAGAAAGGAGGCAATTTTCCTGTACCCATTTTTATTGAGCCACATTCATATACTCCAAAAGAGCACTTAAATTGTTTGAAAGAGGTCTACATGCTGGCAAACACCACCATAAACAACCTGGACAGCTTCAAGTCCAAACCGCCAGCAACATGATTCACAGTGGAACCCATCTTCTCTAAGTGGAGTGCAGCGCCAAATGTTATTTATTGCAGCTAACTTACAACCCAACGAGATTCACTGCATGGAAACAGCTAGGGCACTTTACTGCTGCCTAAAATGTGAGTTGTTAGCATTTAGTAAGAATGGTGCGCCCTCCAAGTTTGGAAAATAAATGAGGTAGACTTTTCTTTTTTTTTAAACCACTGTGATTATGTCTAAGCTCACGGTGGCAATGTTTGTGGTTGTGTCTACAATGGAAAGAGGGTTGGTGGATTGGAACACACACTTAAATAATTCAGCCAAACCCTCCTCCTTTCTAAGAAGAGTTTGCATTTATTTTAATGGTAGTTTTCATTTATTGGGTTTCCATCTTTTGCCCAAAGCTTGACTGCTACTGTTTTATTTAATTGTTATAACAGTCCCCTAAAGATAGCTCTTATACACTCCTTTTTTTAGAGATCAGAAAACTGAGGGACAGAGATCTAAGTACCAAGACCAAGAGCACATGCCTCAGAAGTAGCAGAGCTGGGATTTGAACTCAGGTTTCTGTCACCAATGTACCTGCTGCTTTATAGTAATAACTCTTTCTGGCCAGGCATGGTGGCTCACCCCTATAATCCCAGCACTTTGGGAGGCTGAGGCAGGTAGATCACTTGAGGTCAGGAGTTTGAGACCAGCCTGGTGAAACCTCGTCCCTACTAAAAGTACAAAAATTAGTCGGGTATGGTGGTGCCCGCCTATAATCCCAGCTACTCAGGATGCTGAGGCAGAAGAATCACTTGAACCCTGGAGGTAGAGGTTGCAGTGAGCTGAGATTGTGCCATTGCACTCCAGCCTGGGTGACAGAGTGAGACTCCGTTATACACACACACACACACACACACACACACACACACACACAGAGTAATAACTATTTCTGTTTACCAGTTTGATTATGATCAATAATTACCAATCTTTACAAATGAGTGGCAAAATATGAGTTATGACTTTCTCCTTATGGATAAAGTTTCAGGAGGTTAGATTGCCACCTGCATCCACACAGCCATTTCCCAGTGAAGCTGGACTGAAATCAAGATTTGTCTGGAGCCCAACCCTGGCCTCATCAGGCTCCACTAGCCTTTCCTGAAGGACATTATGGGGAACCCAAGCTGCCCAGGATGCTTTAAGAAAAAAAGATGCTTTTAAAAGTTCAAGTATCTGATTTAAACAAAAGTGCCTCAAAAATGTCTACCTCTAAGCTGGGCGTGGTGGCTCATGCCTGTAATTTCAGTGACTTGGGAGGCTGAGGCAGGAGGATCACCTAAGCCCTGGAGTTTGAGGCTGCAGTGAGCTGTAACCTTACACTGCGGCACTCCAGACTTGGCCACAGAGCAAGACCCTGTCTCTTAAAAAGAAAAATACTAACTGGGCGTGGTGGCTCGCAGTTGTAATCCCAGCACTTTGGGAGGCAGAGGCAGGAGGACTCTTGAGCCCAGGAGTTCAACAACAGTCTGGGCAACATAGCAAGACCCTGTCTCTTCTAAAAGTAAAAATTAAAATTTAGCTGAGCATGGTGGTGTGTACCTATAGTTCCAGCTACTTGGGAGGCTGAGGTGGGAGGTAGGTAGAGGCTGCAGTGAGCCGTGGTTGCACCACTGCACTCCAGTCGGAGCAATGAGAGAGACTCTGTCTCTCAGAAAAAAACAAACCCAAGCTCCTTCCCTCGCCACAGCCGCTGCGCCTGTTCTACCCCTGCCCGAAGTGCTCTTCTCACAACCCCACCTAGACAGTTTCTGCTCCACATTCACCCACTGGCTTAAAGCACTCGTCTTCAGAAAGATCTTTTCTTTTCCCAGAATCCAGATGAGGTCCCCAAATTTCCTCTCTCTTAGATCCCTCTTGTCATGAATAATATATTGGTCTGGGTGAGCGCTGTTTGACACGGCTCCCCACTAGCACTCAGGTTCTAGGAGAGCAGAGGTGGGACTGTTTGTGCAACAGTCTCGAGTTGCCACCATGGCGCCTGGTCCCTGGGTGTCACTTGGTGAAGACAGATGAACTTTTCTGTTGACTTGGCCCATTGCTCTACCTTGATAGAATCATCAGAATGAAAGCAAAGGGCCTCAGGCATCCTTTCTCCTCCACCATTTTGCAGGTGGTGACATGGAGGCTCAGGCTTATGCACTGGATGGCAATGATTACGATAATGACAGGGAACACCTGCTATACATCACCTCGGTCCATTCTCTCCTGGGAGCCTGTGTTTTGCCAATTATGTCTCATGTAAACCTCAAGACAGAGGAGGAAACCAAAGCTCAAAGATGTTAAGCAACTTGACCAAGTTCATACCTAATAAGTGGCTCAGAGATGCCCAGCTGAGACTCCTGCCTCTAAGCCAATTCTGCCACCTGGCCCCCCCTCCAGGAGGTAGTCACCTGAGGATGCCTTGGCCCTACTCCCAGAGGTTTTGCCTTGACTAGTCTGGGGTATGACTTGGGCACTGGGGTTTTTAAAAGCTCCTCAGGGGATTCTAATGTACTACCAAGATTGAGAGCTGTTGCTCTCAGAGAGGATTCATTTATTCACTTATTTCTGCCATCTAATCAGTTAATCCTTCTTTCAGAGACATGGTAAAACACATAACTTGTATAATTCTACAACTTTCCTTGCTTCCTTCTCTCTTTCTTTCCTGTCCCTGCCCCCTAAACCCTAAACCAACCAACCTTTCCTTCCTTCCCTCCCTCCCTCCCTTCCTTCCTTCCTTCCTTCCCTCTCTCTCTTTCTTTCAAGAAAGGTGTCTCCCTATGTCGCCCAGGCTAGTCTTCAACTCCTGGGCTCATGGGCTTACGGGCTCACATGATTCACCTGTCTCTACCCAAAGTGCTAAGATTACAGGCGTGAGCCACTGCACCCAGTCCTAAAACTGCATTTCTAGTTTGACTAAATTTCTTCACAATCACACACAAATATTTATTTTAGAAGTGCAGTGCACCACTGTGTGTAAAGGCAGCAAAGCTTATGTACAGGCTTGAGCCAAAGTGGTTTAGTTGTACAAGAGCTTCAAGTCCCTGGGCTCTGTTGGTTTATCTGCATTTCAGTGATAACAACAATAGCTATTATCAGTTATTGGGGACTTACCTTATACCAGGCGTTGTGTGAGGCACTTTATATGAATAGAGAGACCAAACAACAAAAGGGAGGTGGGGATGATCAGCAGAACTGTTACGTGGAAGGGTCAGCTGGTTCGTGGGACTGGACGTGGTTAGGGTCACTGTGGTTATTAGAGGTGGAGCCTGGATTTGGATCCCTTTTAGCTTGCCCCCGTCACCCCCGCCCCTTAACCACCGGACCATGTGGCCTCCTGGCGGGGGCTTCCAAGCACGTGTTCTGCCATCCTATTTGTGCACGGCAAAAACATGGAACCAGGCCTTCTTAAAGTAATTCAAGGCTTTTTACCACCCCCAAATCAGCTGCTGAGCAGCTATGATATGTATTTTAAATGCTTTCATTATAACATTTACTAGAAAATGTTCTGTCCTCCCAAGCATAGCCATAAATGAAACTAAATGAAGTTAATAGAAAGCTTGCATGGAAGGTTCCCATAGTTACAAGCTGCTCCTTTTGAAGCCAGGGCCGGGGCAGGGCAGCGGTCAGGAAGGTAAAGGAATAACAAAGCTTTATTGACCAACACCGTGGAGGCCAGTGTTGTGGACATGAATTGTGTCCCTACGAAATTCTTATGTCAATGCCCTAAGCCCCAGCACCACTGAATGTGACTGGCTGGACACAGAATCTTTAAAGAAGCAGTTAAGTAAACATGAGGCTGTTAAGATGGGCCCTAGTCCAATCTGACTTCTGTCCTTATAAGAAAATGAATTTTTGTTTTGTTTTGCTTTTGAGACAGGGTCTTGCAGTGTCACCCAGGCTGGAATACAGTGGTACAATCTGGGCTCACTGAAAGCTCTACCTCCCAGGTTCAAGTAATTCTTCCACCTTAACCTTCCAAGTAGCTGAGATTACAGGCACCTGCCACCATGCCCTATTAATATATATATATTTGTTTTTCTAGTAGGGACAGGGTTTCTTCATGTTGGCCAGGCTGGTGATCACCAAGCCTGGCCATCAAGTGATCCACCTGCCTCGGCCTTGCAAAGTGTTGGGATTACAGGTATGAGCCACTGCTCCTGGCCCATAGCTCTCTTTTAAAATTTAGTTTTGAATAGGCTTACCAATGTGTTTGAGAAAGAAAATTCCCTGGATGTTTCAAAAAGAGTTTGTTGGAAATTGTCAACACCAAAACTTACATCTCTTACTGGGCAGAACTAGTTTCCTGGTAAACACAAAGTAACTAATGAAGCAGAGTAATCTCAGATGTTAATTTTAGACCAGAAGAAGGACTTTCAAGGAGCTTCTCAGAAGAGAAGGGGATGTAGAAATTTCTAGCAAGGGCATGCAGGAGTGTGTGTCTGAGAGAGTCTTTTGGGAACTTCTTTCATTTGAAGCAAAGCAACTTTGTATTCATCTGTTTTATAAGGTACTGTAGAAGATTTTATTTGAAAAATATATTCAACTGTTACTAAAATTATTAGTATACATTTATGAAATAATAATGTCTGATGACTACTAGACCAGGTAAAGTAGCAACACTTTGGATATTTTTTGCTCTTGACTTACCAGTAAACACAGATTCCTTCAGCAAATATTGGGGAAGCATTTGCTTCAGGCCTTCTACTGGGTACCGCTTTGATACAGAGGACACAGCAAGGAACAAGATAAATAGGACCTCTGTTTCTGGCAAGTTTGCATTCCAGAGAGAGGAAAAGACGATGAGCAAACAAGCCATCAAGACCATGTCAGATGAGGTGAGTGCTGTGAGGACCATAAGGGTGACGGGTCTGAGTGGTGCAGGTGTGGGCATCATTACTGAAACTCCAGAGGTTTGGTCTAGGTCCTGCTGCTCGCCACATATAAGGCCAACCACTGAGACAACAAGTATTGCCATAGCAAAAGGCTTTAATCAGGTTTTGCAGCTCAGGAGATGGGAGATCAATCTTATCTATCTCTCTAACTGACAAAAAATAAGGGGTTTATATAGCAGGGAAGAAATGTAACTACCTGCAGGAAAACAGGAATTAGTGAGGAGTAAGGAAGATAATTTGGTCAACATGAAGCAGGTGGTTGCTCAGGCAGTCATGATGTGTAAGGGGTCTTGTGTCTCACTGTCCAGATGTGGTGATCTGGTAAGTTTCAGTTCCTTGATACTATCTGGGAGGCCTGAGAGTTCCAGAGGAAGGAACTCAGATAAGACAAATGTAATTTTCTCAACTTCAAAAAAATTTTTTTCTTTCTCAAGTTTTTAAAAACTTTAGAAAGTTGCATTTCTCAAATTGACTGGAAGAGTCAGTTTCTATGTTGACTCAAAAGAAACCATAAAAATCAGTTCTATGGGACAATCGGAAGGGTTTCAGTTCCAATCGGGCCACTTTGAGAAGGGAGCAAGTGAGCCCTCTCTGAGGAAATGACATCTGAATGAAGACCTGAAGGATGAGAAAGGGACAGCCACGTGGAAACCTGGAGGAATACACGTCCAGGTCAAGCATCCATAGACACCAATCCCAAAGAGGGGAAAATTTGGGCCATGGAAGGGAACATAATCAAAGCCAGTGTCAATGGATGGAGGCTCAGCCCAAACTGATCAAAACCAACTCACCAACAACCAAGAATGAATCCAGAGCTGTAACCTCCATTCACGGGTGGGCAAGCTATGGCTCTCATGTCAAATCTGACCTGTCACCTATTTGTATATGGCTGAGAATGGTTTTTACATTTTCAAAGCATTGAAAAATATCAAAAGAAGGATAATATTTCATGACACACAAGAATTATATAAAATTCTAATTTCAGTGTCCATTGATGAAGTTTTATTGACACACATCTATGCACGTTTTTCATTTATGTATCATCTGTGGCTGCCTTCCTGTTACAATAGCAGAATTGAGTAGTTGTGACCGAGACTGTGGTCTATAAAGTTTGAAACATTTGCTATCTGTCCCTTAACAGAAAAAATGTCTATTCCTTGCCTCTTTGGAAATAGCTCTTTTTGAATACCCATGGGAGTGACTTATTGCTAGCTAACAGTGGGTTCTTTCTCTTCAACACGTCTAACTGGGTGTGGTGGCTCATGCCTGTAATCCCAATATTTTGGGAGGCCAAGATGGGTGGACTGCTTGAGCCCAGGAGTTTGAGACCAGCCTAGGCAACATAGCAAGACCCCTCCTCCTGCAAAAAATTTAGCCAGGTGTGGTGGCATGCTCCCGTAGTCCCAGCTACTTAGGAAGCTAAGTTGGCAGGATCGCTTGAGTCCAGAGGATCGAGGCTGCAGTGAGCTATGATCACACCACTGCATTCCAGCCTGGGCAACAGTGCAAGACCCTGTCTCCAAAAATTAAAAAAAAAGCCAAAAATGAACAAACAGATCTGCAGGCAGAGGCATCCATATGATGCTGGGCCCTCAGATCAAACACTTCAGAAAGGTCTACCTTACTCTTTGCCAACTGACTGCTGATATTTATTTTGTAATTGAATGAGTACATGTTGAGAGATTTTCCTGCACCCACCCAGGCTAGGTGCTGGATATTCAGTCAGAAACAAGATGGCTTTTTTTGGTCCTTGTCGTCTTGTGTCTTAAGTTCTAGTTAAATAGGCTTTCAACAGAAAGGCCTTTCTTATTCTACCTTGAACTGACCCTGCACCATAGGCATGGTGGATGCTTGATTTATACCTTTAGAGTTGAGGCAATTAAATATATGCTGTATTCACATCAATGCCCTTTTAGTTAGGAGATATTTCAGTAAATAATAATAAGAGAAACAGATGAAGCGGCACAGGCTTGAGGGTGGAGTGAGAGGAGAGCCACATGTGCATGAGGTCGTCTCCACACCAAGAGGAAACCTTACCGGGGAACCTTCCCCTAGCATCCACCATAGATTTCAGGGGATCCATGAACTTGCGTGGGAAAGAAAATTGCACCTCAGATTGCACTAACCTCTAACTGATGTTCAGCAGTTCCTCCAGTTATACATGTAGACACCAAATCACAATAGTAGTTACAGCATTGTGATTTTTATCACCAATATTTTAACCAAAATGTCACAGATATTTTATGTCACCTTACCGTTGTTGCAAATATCTTGCAAGATTGTGCATGCTCATGATTACTTTGAAATTACAGGGGTGATTAGCTGTAGTGCTGGTTGTGTTATTTAATGTGTATAAAGTTCATATATTCCTATATCACAAATTGATTTCTTTAATATTTAATAACTGTATTTCAGTGTTTTTTTTTAACCCTAAATGCCTTTTAAAAAATGTCTTTAAAAACATTAGTTTCTTAAAGACATTTTAAAAGTCTCCGTGGGCTTTACTAGCCGGCCAAAGAAGTCCACAGCCTAAGACAGTTAAGAAGTTTGGTGGCCTAAAGAAACCAAGCTGGGCACAGTGGGTCACGCCTGTAATGCCAGCACTTTGGGGGGTTGAGGTGGGCAGATCATGAGGTCAGGAGTTGGAGACCAGCCTGCCCAACATGGCAAAACCCTGTCTCTACTAAAAATACAAAAATTAGCCGGGCATGGTGGTGGGCGCCTGTAATCCCAGCTACTCAGGAGGCTGAGGCAGGAGAATCGCTTGAACCCGGGAGGTGGAGGTTGCAGTGTGCTGAGATTGCACCACTGCACTCTAGCCTGGGTGACAAGAGTGAAACTCCGTCTCAAAAAAAAAAAAAAAAGAAAAGAAACCAAGGATCCTCCAAGTCTAGCAGTTCTTAATCTTGGATGAGCATCACAGGAAAATTGGTGAAGTCTGGAATTTTCAGTAGCAACTGTCACTCAAGTTGTTCAAGTTTATGGCAAAGACAAGAGATGACACTGTAAGCAAAATTTAGCATTTTTGTGTATGTGTGTTTACGAAGTTGTATGTAGACTTTATTTTCCTGGAGAGAGAGTCTGTAGCTCTCAGCAGATTTTCAAAAAAGTTCCTGACCCAAGTAGGAGTTCAGAGCCACCATTTTAGAAGAAGAGGTCTTAGAATGGTGACTTCTTCCAAATCAGTCTGTAATGTCCAGGAATAATCTCTAACAGGTAGCCTGATTACTCTTTGGAGAATTCCATTTCTCTGGGCATCCCTCCCCTACCCTGGCCTTTTTTCACGCAAATCCAAAGCCTCAAGTTTGTCCAAAATCCAGGAGGTTTCCTACAAGAGGCTAAATGAGTGGCCACAGAAATGTTTGTATGAAGGATTCCCCCAATATCTGCTTTTATGTGAAAAGAGAGAGCCAGGGCTCCCTATGTTAATCTTCATTATCACATAAGTGGCTTTTCCCTTCCTGGTTTAAAATTAAGATATCCTGGACATTCTGCTTTCCTTCCACTCCACACACACAATCACACAATGGAGCATTTTAATTAAACCTCCTCTATTATTAGAGCACAGGAAAAAAAAAAATTCATGGCTGATCTGAAGGACCCCAAGCTAGGAAAGAGAAAGGTAATCATTTAATTTGTTGTTGTTTCCATAAATCAGGGCCCAGTCATCAATTTCGCTACATATTTGAGAGCACATGTTATTGACAATGTGTTCGTAGAGAAAAATGGAGTTTGCTGGCAAAGTCGTTCCATTTTCTAAAGATTAAATTGTTCATTGTACAGGCTGCCATCTGCCCTCCCTGGAAGATATTTAGTTGTTGGCAGAGGCATTCAAAGTCTAGAAGACAAAGTTAAATTTCATTTTCTTTATTGCTATGCCTAACCCAAAACGAATTCATTCATTCATTCATTAATCAGTTCATTCAATATTTAACAAGTATCTTTTTTTGTGCCATACAGATGAATAAAGTCAGATAGCTTCCAAGGAGTGGATCCTTATGGAGAGATCACATGGAGCCTTGTAGCTGATTTATAATCCCATGGTCCTCATCCATGCATCGAACCCCTGAAGGCCCAGCATTTTTATCCTCCTGACTGAACCTGTGTGCTACCAAGAGTTCAACAGAATTACAGTGAACAAAACATGCTTCCTCCCTTCAAGAAGCTTCCAGTCAATGGAGGATATATAAGGCAGAAATATAACAGCAATGCAACACTAATTTCTTGAGAAAAACACCAACAACAGGTAGAACTCATGTCTGAGTAGAAGCTTCTTAGCATAACTGAGTAGAATTTGGAAGAAACATGAAATGTACTACCTTCATACACATAATATTGTTTTATACTATGCTATCTTGTTGTAGGGGTATGTATTGATGTAGATCCCTATTTTGCATGTGAAGTCATTGAGGCTCAGAGAGATAAAGTGATTTGTTCTAGATTGTTTTTTTTTTTTTTTTGAGACAGAGTCTTGCTCTGTCACTTAGGCTGGAGTGCAGTGTTACGGTCTTGGCTCACTGCCACCTCCGCCTCTGGGTTTAAGCAGTTCTCCTGCCTCAGCCTCCCAAGTAGCTGGGATTACAGGTGCACCCTACCACACCTGGCTAATTTTTGTATTTTTAGTACAGATGAGGTTTCACCATTTTGGCCAGGCTGGTCTCAAACTCCTGACCTTAAGTGATCTACCTGCCTTGGCCTCCCCAAGTGCTGGGATTACAGACATGAGTCACTGCACCTGGCCAGCTCTAGTTCTTGTAGCTAATAAGAGGTGATGTTAGGGCTCAAACTCTCCCTTCAACTCTAAGTCTGGCCCCTGGGCCACATAAAATAGGTCTTCTAAGCCCCTTACACTCTGCACAGTTCAGCCCTAAACCACTTGCCTTGACCCATTGCATGAACTGCTGCTGAAGCTGCTCCTGTCCCCTTCATTAGTCATCTGGGGTTATTGACTTCCCTTTGTTCTTCACACTTGATGAGAGCATTCTTGTCTCGACCATGTCTTGACTATTCTTGGCTATAATTTGAATCTTTATTTTTGGGCTACCCTTTCTTGAGCTACACTAAGTCTATCCAGCCTCGGATTTGACCTGCTTTCTAGGCTTTTCTCACCTTAACTGTGTACCTACTGTACTAAGCAGTGATCAAGATTGGAAGGATCTTCAGCTTTATGGAGCTTATAGTTTAGTGAGGAAACTGACTTGGGGCAGACATTGGCACACATAATAAAAATACTATAATGGAGGCAAACATGATAGAGAAAAGCATGAAGAAGAGTAACAGGAGTTCCTAATCTAGTCTATATGTATTCTGGGTGTATCTTAGAGAAGAGAGAGTGTGTCATGACAGGATTCTATAAGAAGAGTTTTTTATGCCAGGATCGGAAGAGTTGGATAAAACTTAGTCACCCAGATAAAGAATTAAGGAAATAGAATTCTTAGGAGAAGTCCCAAAATATCTGGCCCTGAGGCAGGAAGGAATTTGGCTTGTTCAAGAGCTAAATGAAAGCCAGTGTGGTTGAGGCACAGAGGCAAAATATACCCGAAGCATTCTAAGTCATTGAGGTTAGCACAGACATTTAGAATAAAATAATTATTGCTTTAGTCCAGCATATTGTGTCTCCAATAAATATGATTTCCAAAATAGTCTGGTCCATATAATTTATAAAAATATGAGTGCTTCATTGTTGTATAACTAGGTGTTTTAATCAGTCAACTTTGAGATTTTAGAGAGTTATAAACCAGAAACTGAGAAAATTACATTTCATTCTAAAGAAGAATCATCATAGGGGACCCTTGTACTATGTGTATGCTGTATAAAAACTTGAGACTGTTCTTGATCTAGAACAGCTTTTTAACAATTTTCATGAGCAACGTAAACAATATGGCATGTTGGTTTGGAGTTTCAGTCAACTTTTTTCAGAAAGGTTTTCCAATCTGTTTTCCAAAATGTGTACTTCAATCTGGGAAAGTAAGATTCATGGTCTTTTTTTTTTTCTTTTTCTCTTGGCTTCTGAGACTGGAGAGTAATGTTAAGGAGAGAGAATAGGACACTGTAGGGAGGAAATAGTAGAAAAACCCTTAAAGACACAACTTGGCACTTAAAAAAAAATTTCCTGGCAGCCTGCATAGGTACTAGAAAGAAAAATGTGGGTCAGGGCTGGTGGCTCATGACTGTAATGTCAGCACTTTGAGAGGCCAAGGCTGAAGAATTGCTTGAGCACAGGAGTTCAAGACCAGCCTGGGCAAAATGATGAGACCTTGTCTCTACAAGAAAAAAAAAAACAAAAACAAAAAACCAGGTGTGGTGACACATGCCTATAATCCCAGCTACTCAGGAGATTGAGGCAAGAAGATTGCTTGAGCTCAGGAGGTTGGTTCTGAAGTGAGCCATGTTTGTGCCACTACACTCCAGCCTGGAGTGTGGTGACAGAGCAATGCTGTGTCTCAAAAAAAAAAAGTTGTCTTTAGATTCTTTTTTACAGTAAAAATTAGTAATTATGCCTTATTAAATCAACAATAATAGAAAACAGGCAAATGGCTCATTCTTGTGGATCCTGCATGAGTTCAAGAAAAGTTGGGGACTATATACTGGCAACAAAAAGTGATCCCTGAGATTTCCGGAGCACCTCATTGCCAAGGTAACCAAAATGCTTTACACATATTCCTCCTTTTACCATCACATAATTCTTGCAGTGTAGCAAAAAGCTATCTAAGGATGGAAAGATGTATTTAAAGAGGGGGAGATGTGGATGTCAAAAGAGAGACCAGGCTAAAAGCACAAGCAAAATAATTAATGGGGCAAATATGTCCAATACTGCTATGTCTCGGTTCATTTAAACAAATATTAAATGAGCAATGCATAGCCAGTGCCTTCTGTGAATCACAATTCAGCAAGAGGGTTAAGATATGCTCATTCACTGATGTATTTGTTCAATCAACAAACATTTGAGCATCTACTTATATTAGGCCCTAGGCCCATTAAGAGGGTCCCTCCTAGTAAGTATATTGGGTAGATGTGGTCTCTGCCCTCAGAGAACAAACTTAAAATCTGATGAAGAAAGTAGAATGCAAATCACACAACAAAAAGTAGATCAGTGTTGCCAAAGGGAAGTAAAGGCTGCTCTGGGGCCTCATGGGGGTGGTGATTAATGTGTATATAAATAATAGCATTGGGACACTCTTAATGGTGGGGGAAGCAGACCCATAAGATAGTAATCAATCTAATTAAAGAATCAAGAAATGAATAATTAACTGATGGAGGCTGAGCTAAGCCTTGAAGAAGGGGGTAGGATTTTAATATGTGAGGATGGAGCAGGCAGGCATAAAGATACAGTCTTATTTGGAGGATAGTTGGTGAGTTACGTTTAACCAACACATTGCTTAAGAGATGTGATAGTACACTACTTGTTTCCTTATTTGTCTGTCTTACCCACTGTAACATAAACTCAGTGAGGATGGGGACATTTCTTGCCTTGTTCAGTCACTAGTGACAGCCTTCAACAGTGTCTGGCACATAATGGGTGCCTCATAAGTATTTGTTGAATGAGTAGGTGGCAATTACCACTCATTTCATATATAATTACTGTGTGCTTATTACATGCTATTCACTATGCGGAAAACTTTTATTTACTTATTTAATCCTCACAACAACCCAATAAGTTAGAACTTTTGGAAGGGAGAAGAGAATCCACGCACCCTGCACAAAATATCCCAGCTAGGGTTTGAACCTAGGGCTCTCTGGCTTCATGGACCACATGGAGATCATTCCCTCCAGGGATTAGGAGTGGTTACTCATATTAAAAGGGCAATCTGGAGTGTTCTGGGGAGGACCACAGTAAAGTGTTGAGGGGTGATGAGTCATTAGAGACTCTGATACAGAGGAGGGCCACGACTAGAGGAGTCACATAATCCTCCAGTTCCAGGTTTCGTTTCCAAGAATAGGCGATGATTATATACATCATTTTTTGTGTGTGTGAGAGTTGGTGATAATGTGTGCAGATTACTCAAGATGTTCTTTGTATCCATTTTTTGAGGGTCTACCAGGGCATCTATCATCTTGCCTGGATGATCACTAATTTTTACAACAATCTTGAAAGGTGGTTATTTTTATTCTCCTTTTCCAGAAGAGAAATATGCAGTCCAGAGAACGATCAAATAATATGCCCCAAATCACACAGTTATGATAACAGGATACTGAGTGAAACCTTCTTGTTTCATGATATTTTGGTGAATGACAGAAAGTTAAGGACTAAAGGAGCTATATGCCTCCTATTTAACAGCAGCTTCCAGATACCACCTTAACCATGTGATCAAAGTTCACATCACCAGTAATAAGACAAATCAACATCAAGAAACCCCTGATATTGAAACCAGCCCAATTGTCCCATAGAACTGATGTTTATGTTTTCTTTTGAGTAAACATAGAAATTGACCCTCCCAGTCTTAAAACTTGAGAAAGTTACATTTGTGTTCTCCAAGTTCCTTTCTCAGGAAACCCTCCCTCAGGCCTCCCAGATAGTATCCAGGAACTGAAACTTACCACATCACTGCATCTAGACGATGAGACACCAGATACCTCATCCATCATGATTGCCTAAGCGACTACCCGCTTCCTGTTGACCAACTCCTCTTCCTTACTCCTCCTTAACTCTTGTTTTCCTATACATGGTTATATTTCTTCTCTGTTACATAAACCTCTAATTTTACTGAATCAGGGAGATGGATTTGAGACTGATCTCCCTTTCCTCAGCTGCAGCACCAGATTCCTTGGCAATCCTCACTGTCTTGGTGATTTGACTTTAATTTGCACTGAACAACAGGATTCAGATGGAACCCTGGTGTTTCAGTAACAATATGAGGCATCGAGGAGAGAGTACATCATTAGTAAAGTTGCCACAAATCCATAGCATCAATCCAATCATGAGAGGACATCAAATAAACCCAAAGAGGAAACATTTCACAAAATCACTGACCAGTGTTTATCAGAAGTGTCAAGTTCATAAAACACACAGAATGCTTGAGGGACAGTCACAGATGGAAAAGGAAGGACACACAAGAGCTAAATCCAATGAAGAGCCCAAGTTAGGTCCTGAAACAGCATAAGGACGTTTGAATAAAATTCAGATAAGATCTGTAGTTTGGTGACCAGTATTGAGCCGATGTTAACTTCCTGCTTTTGATAATTGTACCATGCTTAGGCAAGACACAGGGGAAGCTGGATTAAGGGTATGCATAAACTATGTGATTTTTGCAACTATCTTGAAGTCTAAAAGTATTTCAAAATAAGAAGTGTAAAAAAGGGAAGGGGAAGCTGTCAGACACATTTCCATGGGATTTATTAAGGGGCAGAAAAACAGGCCACGGATCACTGTTTCTCCTTCTTGCACCAGCCTGTTTAGGAAAAGACTGGAGGCATTCGTGGAGGAGACACACTGAAGTCCGGTGAAAGGCCTTACAAAAAAAACACTTGAAGGGATTGGGTTCCAGCTAGAAGAGGAGTTTGGCATTTAATGTCTGTGACTACTGAGAAGGTGCAAAGGCTATTGGGGGAAAGTGATGGAGTGAAAGAGGGAAAACAGTTGAGCTTCCTACATTCTCCATGCTGTCGCGAGAAGAAAAAATGTGTATGTTTCCACTAGGTCAAGAGCTGTCTTGTTGCTTATGGGTCCAGCCCTAGAGGTGAGGAGGGCCCTTAGGGACAAGAGAGTGAAGGATGAATCATGAGTGGGCAGCTGTTTAGGGAAGTTAGAAGTCAGCCTGAATGGAACTCATTGGCCATGTTAGGACCTGGGACTTCTGTAGACACCATTTGTGCCCACACTAGAGAGTCAGTCCCTGGATGCCTGCCTTACCAGGGGCATCCACTGACAAGAGGCAATAGCATCTTATGAGAATTTATGAATTCATGTCCTTCTTTCCACCAATACCCATCCAAGGAAAAAGAGGTGTAAAAAAGAAGGAGGAAGTAGAGAAGAGTGAAAAAGCTGACCTATTCACTTCCTGTTCCAAGGATGAGACAACTAGAGGGATGTCTCTTTCATCATCCAGCAGTTTAGTCTGGGTATATTCTAAGAACAATGGCAGAGGGGTGGGAGGATCTAAGATGGCCAAATAGGAACAGCTCTGGAGTGCAGTTCCCAGCAAGAACAATGCAGTGCCCACTGCATTTCCAAACAAATTTTCATTGCCCACAGAGCAGGAGATTCCCAGGCCGAAAAGCGCCACGAGTTTTCAGCATGGTGGTTTCAGCCAGTGCTGGGTTGGCACACAGAAACTCACACAAATCTGGGCGGCTGTTTCAACTGGTTCCCGGAATGCCTGGGAGACAGAGCCACCCATTCAACTTAAAGGGAGGGGGCAGAGACAGGGACCCAGGCGATCTGGCTTGGCGTGTACCACCCCCACAAAACAAGCAATCTGAAACGCTCTGGATTGAGAGTTTCGCAGCAAGCACAGCTGGACCCAGGACAATCCAGCTCAGTGAGGGGAAGGGCAACCACCACTACTTAGACAGTCTGCCAATACTGAGGCAGTTCACACAGCAGCTGGTCAGAGCTTGCGGCAGCTCAGCAATGCCTCTGCTGGCAGACTGTGACTAGACTACTCCATGTGGGGCAGAGCATCTGTGAAAAAAGGCAGCAGCATGACAGGAACTTATAAATAAAGCCGACCTTCCTAGGACAGAGCACCTGGGAAAAGAGGCGGTTGTGAGTTCCACTGCAGCAGACTTAAAAGTACCTGCCCAGCAGCTCTGCAAGGAACAATGGAGCTTCCATCACAGCACTTGAGCTCCTATAAGGGACAGACTGCCTCTTCAAGCAGCTTCCCGACCCCCGTGTACCCAAAGAGACACATCATAAAGGAGAGCTCAGGCTGACATCTGGCAGGTACCCTCTGGGATGAAGATAACAGAAGAATAAACCAACAGCATCCCTTACAGTTCTGCAGCCCCTGCGGGTGATCCCCAGGCAAGCAGGGTCTTGAGTGGACCTCCAGCAGTCCTGCAGCAGAGGGGCCTGTTAGAAGGAAAACTAAGAAATGAAAGAAATAACTTCATCATCAACATAAAGAATGTCCACTCAGAGACCCAATCCAAAAGTCACCAACTACAAAGACCACAGGTAGATGAAGCCACTAAGATGGGAAGAAACCAGTGCAAAAATGATGAAAACACCAAAAACCAGAACACCTCTCCTCCAAAGGATCACAACTCCTCACCAGATAGCGATCAAAGATGGATGGAGAATGAATCTGATGAATTGACAGAAACAGGCTTCAGAAGGTGTGTATTAACAAACTTCTCTGAGCTAAAAGAACATGTGCTAACCCAGTGCAAAGAAACTAAAGAACCTAGTAAAAAGGTTAGATGAGATACTAACTAGAATAAATAGCTTAGAGAAGAATATAAATGACTTGATGGAGCTGAAAAACACAGCATGAGAACATCACGCAGCATACACAAGTTTCAATAGCTGAATCGACCAAGCAGAAGGAAGGATATCAGAGATTGAAGATCAACTCAATTAAATAAAATGAGAAGGCAAGAATAGAGAAAAAAGAGTGAAAAGAATTGAACAAAGCCTCCAAGAAATACGGGATTATGTGAAAAGACCTAATCTACATTTGATGGGTGTACCTGAATGTGACAGAGAGAATGAATCCAAGCTGGAAAACACTCTTCAGGATATTATCCAGGAGAACTTCCCCAACCTAGCAAGCCAGGCCACCATTTAAGTCCAGGAAATACAGAGAACACCACAAAGATATTCCTCAAGAAGAGCAACCCCAAGGCATATAATCGTCAGATTCACCAGGGTTGAAATGAAGGAAAAAAATGGTAAGGGCAGCCAGAGAGAAAGGTTGGGCTATCCACAGAGGGAAGCCCATCAGACTCACAGGGGATCTCTCTGCAGAAACCCTATAAGCCAGAGAGAGTGGGGGTCAATATTCAACATCCTTAAAGAAAAGAACTTTCAACCTAGAATTTCATATCCAGCCAAACTAAGCTTCATAAGCAAAGGAGAAATAAAATCCTTTATGAACAAGCAATTGCTCAGAGATTTCATCACCACCAGACCTGCTTTACAAGAGCTCCTGAAAGAAGCACTAAACATAGAAAGGAAAAACAAGTACCAACCACTCCAAAAACATATCAAATGGTAAAGAACATCAACACAATGAAGGAACTGCATCAACTAATGGGCTAAACGATCAGCTAGCATCAAAATGGCAGGATCAAATTCACACATAATAATATTAACCTTAAATGTAAATGTGCTAAATGCCCCAGTCAAAAGACACAGACTGGAAATTGCATAAAAAGTCAAAACCTATCGGTATCCTGTATCCAGGAAACCCATCTCGCATGCAAGCATACACATAGACTCAAAATAAAGAGATGGAAGAAGATCTACCAAGCAAATGGAGAGCAAAAAAAAAGCAGGAGTTGCAATCCTAATCTCTGATAAAATAGACTTTATACTAACAAAGATCAAAAGAGACAAAGAAGGGCATTACATAATGGTAAAGGGATCACTGCAACAAGAAGAGCTGACAATCCTAAATATATACACGCCCAATAAAGGAGCACCTAGAAATATAAAGCAAGTTCTTAATGACCTACAAAGAGACTTAGACTCCCACACAATAATAGTGGGAGACTTTAACACTCCATTGTCAATATTAGACAGATCAACAAGACAGAAAAATAACAAGGATATCCAGGACTTGAACTCAGACCTGGACCAAGCAGACATAATAGACATTTACAGAACTCTCCACCCTAAATCCATAGAATATACAATCTTCTCAGCACCACATCACACCTACTCTAAAATTGACCACATAATTGGAAGTAAATCCCTCCTCAGCAAATGCAAAAGAACGGAAATCATAACAGTCTCTCAGACCACAGTGCAATCAAATTAGAACTCAGAATTCAGAAACTAACTCAGAACCACACAACTTCACGGAAACTGAACAACTGCCTCTTGAATGTCGACTGGATAAACGATGAAATGAAGGCAGAAATAAAGATGTTCTTTGAAACCAACGAGAATGAAGACACAACATACCAGAATCTCTGGGACACATTTAAAGCAGTGTCTAGAGGAAAATTTATAGCAATAAATGCCCACATGAGAAGCAAGGAAAGATCTAAAATCGATAGCCTATCATCAAAATTGAAAGAGCTAGAGGAGCAAGATCGAAAAAACTCAAAAGCTAGCAGAAGACAAGAAATAACTAAGATCAGAGCAAAACTGAAGGAGATAGAGACACAAAAAAACCTTCAAAAAATCAATAAACCCAGGAGCTGGTTTTTTGAAAAGATCAACAAAATGGACACACCACTAGCCAGATTAATAAAAAAGAAAACAGGGAATAAACAAACAGATGCAATAAAAAACAATAAAGGGGATATCACCACAGATTCCACAGAAATACAAACCACCATCAGAGATTACTACAAACAACTCTATGCACATAAACCAGTAAACCTGGAAGAAATGGATAAATTCCTAGACACTTACACTCTCCCAAGCCTAAACCAGGAAGAAGTCAAAACCCTGAATAGACCAATAACAAGGGCTGAAGTTGAAGCAGCAATTAATACCTTACCAACCAAAAAAAGCCCAGGTCCAGATGGGTTCACAGCCGAATTCTACCAGACATACAAAGAGGAGCTGGTACCACTCTTTCTGAAACTATTCCAAACAATCCAAAAACAGGGAATCCTCCCCAAATCTTTTTATGAGACAAACATCATCCTGATACCAAAACCCAGCAAAGACTCAACAAGAAAAGAAGACTTCAGGTCAATATCCATGACGAACATAGATGCAAAAATCTTCAATAAAATACTGGCAAACTGATTGCAACAGCACATCAAAAAGCTTATCCATCACGATCAAGTAGGCTTCATCCTGGGGATGCAAGGCTGGTTCAACATACACAAGTCTATAAATGTAAT
>CAUYLG010012418.1:0-13961 GCA_963573385.1 Cacajao melanocephalus | reverse complement strand
GTTCTTAGTTTCTTTGCATTGGGTTAGTACATGTTCTTTTAGCTCACAGAAGTTTCTTAATATCCACCTTCTGAAGCCTGATTCTGTCAGTTCATCGCACTCATTCTCTGTCAGGCCTTGTTCTCTTGCTGATGAGGAGCTAAGATCCCCTGTAGGAGGAGAGGCATTCTGATTTTGGGTGTTCTCAGCCTTTTTGCACTGGTTTCTTCCCATTTTTGTGGATTTATCCACCTGTCATCTTTGTAATTGCCGACCTTCAGATTGGGTCTGAGTGGATGTCCGGCTTGTTGGTGATAAAGTTTTTTCTGTTTCTTAGTTTTCCTTTGGCGGACACCCCTTCCCAACAGAGCTTGGCCTTCCTGGGTTCAGCTGTGCTTACTGTGAAACTCTCAGTCCTCAGCGCTTCCAATTGCTGTTCTCCTTGTGGGGATGGGACCAACCGAGCCAGACTCAAAGGGCTCCCAGTCGCGTATACTCCACACTGAGAAGCGCTGTGCTGGGGCACCGGCAAAACAGCCGCGCTGGTCAAAAGAGTCACACTGACGACCCATGTGGCTCCTCTGCCGGGAATCTCCCAGTCTGTGGGCAACAAAAATTCGTCTGAAAGTGCAGCGTCCACTCGCTCTCTGTTCTTTCACTGGGAGCTACAATCCTGAGCTGCTGCTAATCGGCCATTTTGGATCTCTCTCCCAGCAAAGTTATTCTTTAACAAGAAAGGAAACTTTAAATAGGAATTTCTTTTACTTTCCACATCATCTGTTTTAACATTTGATTCAACTTAATACACATTTATTGAAGCACTCCTCTGTTTCTAAACTTGTGTTAGAGACACAAGGAGAAAATATAATCTAGATATAGTTTCAGTACTCAGAGAGCTTAAAGTCTAAAAGCAGACCCTGAAGTCAGATATTTTTTAAATAATAATTAGCAAAAGAAATTATGTGAGAAAAAAGAGATATTCTGCTACGTGAAAAATATAAACAAAGGAAAGGTCAATTAATTAGCAATATTAAAAACAGAACAATTGTTTTGGAGTCATGTAGATACATTCATGATATATTACTATGTGAGATTATAGCAGTTTCATTTGTAATTTCATGGCAGATCTTGTAAGCACGAAACGCTTTCTAATTGTGTTTATTAAAAAGTTGTATGTCATCATTGTAACTTCTAAACAGACTTTGAGCAAATTCTTTAAAGTCAACCAAATGTTTCTACAGGCCCTGTTTCTATAGTGTTTACATTTATCACATTCCTGCATTTTACAATGAAGAGTATGCAAATGCAATTAAAGGACCTCATTATTAACTCAATTACCATTTTGAAGAACTTGCCAAGAACATTTATCAATTATTAATAAAGTGGGGAAAGAATGTGGCATCCAGAATCAGAAAACTGGGTTTCCACTCTCAATCATCTACTATTTGGGTAACTTTGTAAAAGTCACTTGACTATGCTGAGCCTAAATATTCTTATCTGTAAAATGGTAATAATAGGATTGTTGTGAGGCTATTAAAAGGTGTGAAAAGCACTATATCAAATAAGTATGTGGAGATGCTTTACAAACTATAAATTTCTATACATATGTTTATTACATTATCATTATTTCATTAAGATAAAGGTTAATATGAAAAAATTACAAATATGAACTCCTACTTGAGGGTTATAGCAGCCTATTGACATCAGTTTCAATGGCATATAGGTCCTGCCAAGTTGTTAACAGAGTCACCAAATAACAAATCCATTTCAGTATTAAATAGAATAGAAAAAGTCAATTAGGGTGTTTTGCTGATCTTAATGAGCAAAGGTTACTGCTTGGCACTTAACATTCATAATAGATAAAGGAAATTAATTGATATGTGAATAAATTAGTTCTAGAACTGAGGTCTGGGAATCTTTTAAAATGATTTTATATATAGGAATACATGGATATATGCAGTGTATATATATGAATATATATCCTAGCTTGAAGTGATAGAACATATATTCATATAGCACAATTATATCATTGGTCACCAATATTTTTATCAATGCTTTTGATTGAAGAAAGAACAATGTGGATAAGAGATTAATGCTTTGCATATGAATAAAAGCTCAACATCTTTGATCGTTAGAAAAATGCAAATCAAAACCACAATGAGATACCATCTCATACCAGTCAGAATGGCTATCATTAAAACGTCAAAAAATTACAGATGCTGGTGAAGTTGTAAAGAAAAAGGAACACTTATACACTGTTGGTGGGAGTGTAAATTAGTTCAACCATTGTGGAAAACAGTGTGGTGATTCCTCAAAGAACTAAAAACAGAACTACCATTTGATCCAGCAATCCCATTACTGGGTATATGTCCAAAAGAATATAAATCACTCTATCATAAAGACACATGCACACATATATTCATTGCAGCACTATTCACAATACCAAAGACATAGAATCAATCTAGATGTGCATCAGTGGTAGACTGGATAAAGAAAATGTGGTACATATACACCTTAGAGTACTACGGCAGCCATTAAAAAGAATGAGATCACATCCTTTGCAGGGACATGGATAGAGATAGACAAACACAGAAACAAAAAACCAAACACCGCATGTTTTCACTTGTAAGTGGAAGCTAAATGATGAGAACACATGGGCACAAAAAGGAGAACAGCAGATACTGGGACCTACTTGAGGGTGTAGGGTGGGAGGAGAGAGAAGGGCAGAAAAAATTACTATTGGGTGCCAGGCTTGGTATATGGGTGATAAAATAATCTGTACAAAAAACCCCAGTTACCTGAGTTTACCTATATAACAAACCTGCACATGTATCCCTGAATGTAAAATGAAAGGTTTTTTTTAAAAAGGAGAAAAAGAGATTAATACTTTGAACAATCTTTAATATGAAGCAACATATTTACCACAGAACAAATGAATTATGCTGTAAATTGAGTAAGTTGTAAGGAGTCTTAGATGTTGTACATTCATGCTCTCTACTAGATTCCTTATCAATAATTTTGCCGCCCCTGCTTGCACACAGAATTGGAGAGTAAATACTCTACAAGGTCATTTATTCTTTTAAAAAATAATTTTTTTCTTCCATTTTTGAATGAAATTAATTGGAGAAAATTATTCTTTATATTGAGCTGAAGTATCAACTTAATTAAATGCTTAAGTATTTGTAGGCATGGACAATGTTTTTCTGGGTCAAAGGCACCATGCAGTGGTTCATTGAACAGTTATTGCTAGTTACCATTTGACATTCACACAAGTAGACCCCACTCACAAGTGAGACTGCAGTCAGATTTGAGATATGTGCAACTTAATTGCAATTGTTTTCCTCCAACACCAAACCCCCAGCTTTGTAGGAAAACATCTTTTCCTACAATAAAGCTAACTACTTCTTCTGAAATACTTCTCTGAGTTGATTTTGCAATTGAGTCATTATCACATTTCCCTGTTACTTTTGCAAATCAAATATTGAGGTAATATAGGCATAACCACAAGATAGCAAGCAAACAAAATAATTCCTATCCCTCCTCTTAGAGATTTTCTCTAGCTCCATTTATACATGATAAAGAGAAAAATGGACAAAACTGTTATGATTCTACTTCTCTTTTAAGCAGAGTATTGAGGGCAATGAGTAATGAGTTTGGCACAGTTGTGCAGAGCACATCATGTCTCAACCGAAGAAACATCTCTCTCTGCCTGTCTGTCTTTGTGTCTCACTTTCCTAAGGTTCTTAATATCATGCCATTGCTCTGGAATCAAAATTATTTTCAGATCTTTCTAAAACTTAAAAGGGAAAAAAAGCCAAATCACATTAGAAGGGCAGAGGGAAAATATTCCTTGAAATCCTAAGAACAAACTTTGAAGTCAGTAACAGACACAGAACACTGGTATGCTCTTTTATGTTGCTACATACAGTACCTTTTGATTGTGTCATCTCAGTCTCTTCACTTGGCAGCCATTACGTATATCAACTAGGTTTGTAAACTCCAGAAAAATGCCCATCCACTCTGCTTTGAAGCCTGCCTCAATGTTCTCCATGGCAGAGTAAAAGAAGAACTGTCTGTTATGCATTGATATTTTGCAAAGCATGTATATCAAAGTATGATTGAATGAATCAATGCGGTGCCATCCTTATTAAGCTTTCTTTGAATTACTTCTCCCAGTTTTTCCTATTTCTTTACTGGACTGTATATATGTGTGTGCATTTTACTCACTGTATGTAATCTTAAACATTTATTGAAAAGGAGAAGTGGTCAACATAAGGCTTCTGCCTGCTAAAACATATAGATTTTCATTGCTATGGGTCTTACCATGCAGTCTTGGTGAGCTTTTATTCATTTATTCACTCTGTATCTTGTATGATGCATCTCCTCAGTACCATATCACGTATCAGATGCCAGGAACACAGAGATGAATAAAACAGGGTCTCACCCATGAAAGACATTAACATTATTGGTGTTATTGAAGGAGAGGAGCTAGATAGCCAGGAGACATCCCAAACCCTCTAAGAAATACATTAATGGAGCAGGACCTAAAACCCAAGACGAAATTCTGGCCATTATTGAGCCCTAAGACAGCCCTGTGAAAGATCTCAGTGGTACCATTTAATGGGCTCCAGGAAAGCCATTCCACTCTGAAACGTCTCTCACATAAATGTAAAAATACATATGTATACATATCATATAGAATGATATACACATCACATCTATACAAATCACATAGAATCTCTCATTCGGTAATTTTTTTCTTTTAGATTTTGCATTGCTTTTTATTAAAATGCGTATATCCTTGAGAAGTATGCCATAAAACTCCTTTATTTTTGACTATGGAAAACTTTACCAAACAGACCTCTTTCCTCCAAAAGGACATAATGAAAATGATTGTCTGGTGTCACAAAGTGGCCAAGAAGGGGCTATAAAATGGAATGTCTTCCTTCTGAAGAACTACTCACAGCTGGGCCAGGCAGCTCACACCTGTAATCACAGCACTTTGGGAGGCCAAGGCGGGTGGATCATGAGGTCAGGAGCTCGAGACCAGCCTGGCCAGCATGGTGAAATTCCGTATCTACTGAAAATATGGAAATTAGCCGGGTGTGGTGGTGTGCGCCTGTAGGTTAAGCTACTTGATAGGCTAAGGCAGAAGAATCACTTGAACCCAGGAGGCAGAGGTCGCAGTGAGCAGAGATTGCACCATTGCACTCCAGCCTGGGTGACAAAAAAAAAAAAATGGTTTCTCTCTCTTGGTTTTCAACATAAACTCATAAGCCATCAGTTTTCCCATTCCCAACTAAACTCTAACTTTTAGAAATAGAAAAAGACTGTGAAGACATGAGCAGGAACACAGAGGAAATACATAGATAGGGACATTAAATGAAGTTATTCACTGTGTCTCTATGTATTCCAAACAAAGAAGTTCTGTCCTTTGAACACAGAGAAGTCATCAGCTTTAGTACAGTTGGGTTGTTTGTAACTAAAGTTGGGCACAAGAGACATTTCACTATAAGTCACTTAAATGGCATTGGGGTTTGTAGGTCATCCCCTCCAGGCCTCTTAAACCAAAAATGAACCTGAAGTTAGACAAACCTGAACTCTGAGGTTACCATAACTAACATTAGTTCTAAGAAAACACTCCTAGAATTTTAGTTCAGAATTTAAAACAGCTTTCCCACCCTTTTCCTCAACAACCACATAGTCTAAATAGTGAGAATTCTTTTTTTCTGCTTTATTTTATTCTCCTTTTCCCCTAATTTGACATCTTGAAACCTCAACTCAAATTCTTAAAACCAGGTGTAGGAGTCTTATGTCCAGTCAATTTCCTTCCTTGCCTGCCTGCCTTCCTTCCTCCCTTCCTCCCTTCCTCCCTCCCCAGTCCCTAAGTTTGAAAAACATATAATGTATTTTTAATATTTCAAGGTATATCAAAGCTTATTAAGAAATGTTTAGATTGTTAGTGTCTTAGAATCAATTTCTTGACACAAATCCAAACTAGATATATATTTTTTTATTAAAATTTTAATTTTTACAGTATATTTGATCCACTATTGCAATATCCAAGAAGTTAGTAATGTATTTACAAACTTTTTCTGGGTTGGTTTGTTTAGAATTGCAATTGTTTTATTTATTAACATATCTATGCTGCTTTATTACTCTAAGGTTTTCAGTGACTATGAGACTATAAAAAACCCCAGAGAAATAAATGGAAAAATGCAACAAACATTCATGAAATACATGATAATTGAATTAAAACTTTTCAGCATGTCTTTTATGATTGTTTGTCATCCTAAACAAAACAGATTAAAAAAATATATCAAACTTTCTCTTGAGCCTTGAATGGAACATTTAACAACCATGAAATAGCATATCGATGGATTAAAAAAAATAAATTTGCCTTAAGAATATCTATATTTAAAGGCATATATTTCAGATAGCTAATAAATAATTCAATGATGTAAAAGATTAAATTCCTTCTTTTATCCTCATTTTGGGGAATGATTATACAATTCTATGGGGTTTTCAGGTTTTACACTTTCATTATAATTTGCTAGTCTTTTCTCTATGGAAGCTTTCATCAGCCAATTAAGGAGCAGCTTTCTGAACTTCTTTTTCTTTTGACACAGCACTGGGATCAGAAAACTGCAGACTTACCTGTGTTTGCTCACTAGTCAAGAGAACACACAGTCACAGACTGATTAAGACAAGATTTTCTGCAGAATGGGGCTAATTTTCTAAGTGCCATGATGTAATTCCCCTCTGCTTCCCTGTCCCCACCATATCCTCTCTAGACTGGATTCATGAGAAGAAAATTATTCTGTAACTCTCCACAGCATACCTTTTAGCTGAAGAGACTCAAGCATTTTCTGGAAACAACACTGAAGCAAGAGGGTATAACTTTTCCTACTCATTCAACTCAGGTTTGCCCATGACCTTGAGCAATTCCTATCACATCTTGGTTTCCATATAGATTGAGCTAAATAGCTAATGAAGCTCCATAGGACTCTCATCCTGTCACTGCTATTTGCTTCATTTATTCAACTTTAAAAAAATCTTTATTTTTAAAATTGAAAATTTGTTTTAATGATCATACAGTAAAGTCACTTTTTTTTTCTTTTGAAGTACAATTCTATGAGATTCAACATATGTATAGATTCACGTAACAGTTACCACCATTGGGATATGGAACTTTTCCATCTTTCAAGAAACTCCCTCAAGCTATCCCTTCATAGTAACACCCCCTACCTATAGCCCCTGGCACCCACAGTTTTGGTTTCTCTTGTAGTTTTGTCTTTGGAGAATGCCAAATAAATGAAATATATGCAACCCTTTGAGACTGGCTTTCCTCACCCCGCAGAATGCTTTTAAAAGTTATCTAAGTTTAACTTTTAGTTAGTGTGCTCCTTTTCACTGCTTAGTAGTATTCCACTGTGTGAACTAACCATAGTTTGTTTATCCATTTGCTCATGGAAGGAGACTTTTGGTGGCCACAGATAATGCTACTATGAACACATGTGTACAGGCTTACACATGTGTGTAATACTAGTTTTCCCCATTGCAGGGTAAATAAACAGGAGTGGGGTTGCTAGGTCAGATGGCAAGGGTGTGTTTAGCTTTACAGAAAACTATGAAACTGTTGTCCAGAGTGGCTGTACCAGTTTTCCTGTCTACCAGCAATGTGTGAGAGTTCTAATTCCTCACCAGCATTTGATATTGTTAGTATTTTTTATTTTAGCCATTTCAAAAGGTGTGTAGTAATGTTTAATTGTGGTTTTATCTGAATGTATCTAATGGCCAGTGATGATGAGCATCTTTTCATGTATTTATTTGTCATCCTATATCTTCTTTGGTAAAGTGTCTCTTCAAGTCCTTTGCTCCTGTCTTAACTGGGTTGTATGTTTTCTTATCAATGAGTCTTGATAGTTCTTTACATGTTTTGGACACATAGCCTTGGTCAGATAGATGATTTGCAAATATATGCTTCAAGCCTGTAGCTTGTTTCTTCATTCTTTTGGCAGTGTATTAAGCAGAGCAAAGATTTTTAATGTCATGAGGTCCAGTTTGTCAATTTTTTTTCTTTACAGATCTTATCTTGGTGTCATTCCTAAGAACTCTTTACCTAACCCTATGTTATAATGTTTTCTCTGAAAAAATAATTGAAGAAGGAAAATGCTGTATGCCTAAGGACATTTCTCATAACACTATTAGTGAATAGTGAAAACTGAAATAATCTTGAGTTGCCACCATAAAGTAATGAGTGTGTAAATTATGACTCTATCATCCTTTGGCTATGAAAAATATTTAAGAATGTACATTAATGTTACAGGGAAGCAATCGTGACTGAAGTTAAAGTAAGATGCAATTACATGTACCATGTACTCATAATAACAGGAAAATAAAAACAAACACTGCTTAGAAAAGAGATAAAAAGGAAATATGATCAATATGTTAATAAATATAGGCTAGAGTGATGATGCTGGGTAGCTTTTTCAATGTTTTCTACTTTTCTATATTTCCTTCATTTTCTTTAGATATATTTATGAAATAAATCAAAACACAATTTTATTTTAAAAAAATTTACTTGCTATTTTGTCTGGTGTGAGATTTATACTGAGTCTTCCTGCTCTGTCCTGACAGGTTGGCCAATTGGCCAGGGGAATAGATATTTGAAGAAAAAGGTCTTCCTGCCCTAACCGGGGTTGAGTTGCTCTAGAGTTGCAGGGGTGGTGAGGGATAAGGGTGGGAGCAGGAGCACATTTGATAAAGCATGGGGACAGTGGTTGTAGTCTCCATACAGACTCTATTCCCAGTTCACTCTCTCATCTACTACCTCAAATTGAAACAAGCTAGGAATTCTAGAAAAAACACTAGACTTTTGTACGGAGAAGAGATTATATTTATTTAGTCATGCATAGGGCCCTCTGTGTGTCAGAACCTGTGTCCTGTGATACCAAGAGGACTAATGTACAGCTTCCATCCTGTAGGCCTTCACAATCCAATGATTCCATCCATCATCCAACATGGGAAAGCCATTCATCCCTACTGCAGCTAAATAAGCGCTTCTCCGCTAGAGATGGGCTGCGATTTGAAAATCACCTTTTACTTGACGTCTCCCAAATAGCTACATGATTTTCTTTTCTTGGTCTTCTACCCTAAGCTGTAAAATTGTGTTGTGCTTCTTTTTTTTTGAGATGGAGTGTTGCTTTGTCTACCAGGCTGGAGTGCGGTGGCGTGATCTCAGCTCACTGAAACCTCCGCCTCCCAGGTTCAAGTGATTCTCCCGTCTCAGCCTCCTGAATAGCTGGGACTAAAGGTGCATGCCACCATGCCCGGCTAAGATTTGTATTTTTAGTGGAGACAGGGTTTCACCATATCGGTCAGGGCTGGTCTCAAACTGCTGACCTCAGGTGATCCACCCACCTTGGACTCCCAAAGTGCTGGGATTACAGACATCAGGCACTGTGCCTGGCCTGCTTTGTTTCTTAAATTGAGCTGCATTTCACACCAGTGCAGTGCTGGCTCCAGAGGAGGTAGGATAAGGGGCAGAACCAACAAGTTTTATGGACTCATTTATGCAGTTTTGTCCTTTCTACCCGGCAATCTAAGCTAACCAAAAAGCCTCCCATATACCATGCCTGACAAAGTTAATATGCTCTGAGTTAATCTTAAAATCCTTAAGACTCACTAGAATGTCTCACATAGGAAATGCAGTACCCACCTGCAGTGTCCAAAAGGAAGCAAAGCACAAAGGCACAGATCACTGTGGGACAGATGGCTGTTCAATGCCAGTAGGCAAACAAGGCTGTCATGATCAGAAGACAAGGGCAAGTCACTGGTGATGTGCCTTCTTACCAGAAGGAGGGCACTCTGCAGGTGACCTGTGGCTGCCTATACCTTGGTCACCTTTGACCTGGAAGCAGGGCTATGCTAATAAAAAAGGAGGGGCTCATTGGCTTTCTTTTCCATCATGCTTGTTTTGAAAACATTCTGTGCCTTGCAGATTACATGATAATTATACTTAAGGGCTGCCAAGGAACTTCAGGAATAATTATCATATGATTTGCAGGTTTTAAAGCTCATGATAACACTAGTATTCAGAGGCCTTCTTTAGTCATTCACAGTAATTATCCTTCTCCAGAGTACACTCTCTTGCAATCTTAGATGGTTTTTTCAGCCTGATGAGAAGCCAAAGAGGCTAAATGAGATGTGTTCAAAGGAGGGCCAGTGATTTGGGCGGATGTGAAGCTCCGTTGCGGTCCCAACTGGAAAGCGATCCCAATCAGAGCCTGTCACTGGGGCCACATGAAGACTGTAATTTAATAAAATCTAACACCTGCTTAGAGATCTTTCTTGTAGTGGACACAAAGTACCAGCCTCTAATACTGCTTTCTTACTCTTCATGGAAACCTTGAAGAGTGATTAAAAATAGTACTGTTGATGTCTCTGACTACAGAGCCAGTCATTTTCAGCACTTAACTGAAATTGCTCATGATAGTGTTTCTAACAATGGCCACCTAAGTGGAAAATCCCTTAAGAATTTTGCCCTCTCAGCAGGTGAAGCTTTACCTGATCATGCCTCTCCTCCTTTGCATTGTAGACACATTCTTTCCTGGTTATGACCCTACTTCTCTTTATCTTCTTTGTCACTTCCTTTTCCACTGCACCAGTTCTGTGTTTGACACACAGGAGGTGCGGGTAATTATTGTTTGCTCTGTAAATAAGTTGTTAGCAGTGCAGCACTGCCGAGGTATTGCACCAAATGCATATGCATTAGTGGTTAACAAGAGCCTGTGCAATGTGAGCAAATGGAGTCTGGTCATTTGTCATCCAATATCTATTTAGCACCTGTTATGTGACAGATAACAGGCCAGGCCCTGGGGTCATAACCAGGAGCAACCTAGTTAGAAACAGACACAATTTCTCTCCTTGGTAAGCCTGGTCTGTTGGGAGATTTTGATAAGTAAAAAGATTGAGAAAACATCAAAGAGATCTATCAGCTTCCTGCTTGGAGGATGAGAGCAACCCTACCCAGACTTTCAGGCTGAGACAGAGGGTGATTAAGATTTGGAGAAAATTAAGAATAAGCCAGGCATGGTAGCTCACACTTGTAATCTCAGCATGTTGGGAGGCTGAGGCAGGAGGATCACTTGAGGCCAGGAGTTCGAGACCAACCTGTGCTACATAGTGAGACCTTGTCTCTACAAAAAAATTAGCTGGATGTGGTGGTGTGTACCTGTAGTCCTGGCTACTCAGGAGGCTGGGCAGGAGGACTGCTTGAGCCCAGGAGCTCAAGGTTGCAGTAAGCTATGACCATGCTACTGCACTGTAACCTGGGTCTTACACATTTAGGAAGATTCGGGAGAATGTCCAAGTAGGGTGCAAGCAGTGTATACTCAGGACACTCATCTTGCCTGACAGGGAACTTCAGGTTACCTGTGCTTAAGAAGCACACAGCTACAGAACGATCTAAAAAAGCAGAGAAGCAGACCAGTTCAACCACAGTGAGAAGAGAAGAGAGAACATGATGACTGAGAGAGTCTGAAGCCTGAAGACTGAGGCTTTATAGGACTAGTGAATCTTCACAATTGTGCCTTGTGAAGGCAACTGGGTATATGGTCCCTTGCCTTGCAAGATAATGAATAAGATACCCACAAGAGGGCGCCCTGGTAGAAGAAAGTCCTGGCTGATCCCTTCACATCCTGTGTGCCTGAATCACCAGCTCCCTGCAGTAAATCGGGGCCCTCAGAGAGAGGCCCCAACACGAAAACATCCCGGATGAGGAAAGTAGTGGACACTAGCCACTGAAGTTCCTGAGGAGCTGAATCACAGGTGTTCTTTTGATTTCACAAACAAAAGACTCCTCTTGTAACAGCAGGGCTCTATTTTCTCCTAAGTCATACTCTGTGGGAGCCTCCCACCATTTGTAATAGTTCTCATTAAGTTTGTATTTAACAAGTAAGCGATGAGCTGCTATCTTTGGCCTCTAGAAAGATTCAAGGTAAACCTTTTGTCTTCTTTCATTTCATACCATACACATCAATATCGGATCTACTTCAAGACCAAGAGATTGTATATTATTTTAGGTGAAATACTAGTCATTTAGGCATCCCTTAAAAATATGCCTGGTACCTTAAAGTCACTTAGTTTCTTAGTGATACTATCTTGGAATTCCCACCCATTTCCTCAGGAAGTGCTATTAGCAGTACAGGATGCAGAATTTAGTCTAATGAGCAGACAACAATGTGGGTGTTTAAAGTGCAGGCTGGGTCTTGAAAAAACAAATGGCCCTGCGTTTTTCTTTGACTAAAAGACCCCTTATTGGAAAGGTGCTCCCCCATCCCTGCAGGTGTTGTTATGGTAACACGTGGTAAATAATGGACAGGAGCTGACAGGCTCCTTACTTTTCCAGGCTCTTTCTAACTCTCTAAGAGTGTTTTTACAATTTTGTATTGTAATTCTGTATTGTTTTTCTTAAATAGGGTCCCAAACTTTATAGGTTTCGTGCTGTTCCCAGAAACCTTAGCTCCCAGGTGTTATTTCTGTGACAGCATATCTAACTGCATCCTCTCAGCAGCAGAGCTCCGGTCAGTCTCTGCTAGATTGAACATGTCTAGGACAATAGCAATTGTTTCCAACTGCACGCATTTCCACCACCGTTTCTCCCCTGGTTTTTCTTTAAGTGACTATTGTATCAAAGAGAAGGAAGGAAGTGACTAAGAAAAGGAAATTATGCCTTTCATTTCAAAAGTCTATTTTTCAAACGACAAAATGTTTCCCAAGCAGGAGTTTCAGGCTAGGCTGAGGACAGTGTGGATCAAAACACATATCCTTAAGGAGTTGAATTTCTTCTTTGCCCTACTCCTACTCCTCTGCATACAGAGTGTTCTCTGAGCTTTCGTGAGTTTTCCCATTGTCTTCTCTGCATTCCCAAGCTCATTGAATTTATGGTCTATCTGCCTCTCTGTCTTCTTTTTTCCTTAGCCCCCAGAGATGTGCATGCCTGCTTTCTGCTTTCACAGCTTCATTTCCATCTTTGGCACGTGAGAGCCTCTGTGCTGGATGCAGATATATTACTTTTGTTTTCCTGGAGTCATCCCACTGCTGCCTGTTTCCGGCAGCTCCTTCCACATTATTTTACTCTGAATCATTGCCCTCAGCCACAAGGGTTAGCAAGGCTAATGGGTACAGTGAACTTAGCCTGTCTTTTTGTATTAATACATCCCACCAGGAAAAATCATTTACAATGGCATTTAGGCTTTGCAATGGGAAAACAGGAAAGAATCTGGTTCTTTGTGGTGTCAAGCCCATACTGGCAGGGGCTGAGTTGCTATGAAATTACCAGTGTCAGGCAGAGATGGGAAAAAGTATAGGGCACACCTAAAATATAGGAATGCACACGGGCGCATGCACACTTAAACATGCATTGTGTTTGCCCAGAAACGCATGTGCACTTAGATGCAAGCCCCAATTCAACCTCTTGCTATGTGTTGGATATATGTATGAGAAGAAGCCCATTTTTTTTTTCATTTGACATTCAGTTAAGCTAAAAGCAAAAACAACCATCTGTACTGCCTTTGATAGAGAAGATTGCTAAAAGCTGTTCCCTGTCAGACCTTTTCTTTCAGCCTTGGTGAGGAGACACACATATGACACTTCTGTCATTTGCATATGAAACACGCATATTTCAACAAAGTCAAGGTTCTCTATAAAACCATCAAGTTAAATTCTAAATTCTTCCCAATGTCTAGCTCCTATGAACTTTGATTACCATAGCAGAATGGAAAGCCATTCACTTCACTTTTAGGTCTTGTGTTTTGTATGTATGTGTAAGGCTTATTGTCGAGTTTAAAATTAGGAAACTGAGGCCAGTATAAGGAAAACTAAATTCCAGTTTATTCAGCTCCCGGACGAGGTTCTGTGGTCCAGAGAAGGGGCCAGAGAAGTGGCGCCCGGCCGTTCTGGGGGTGGGGTTTTATAGG
>CAUYLG010012417.1:0-37162 GCA_963573385.1 Cacajao melanocephalus | reverse complement strand
ATATTTTCCTCTAGACACTGCTTTAAATGTGTCCCAGAGATTCTGGTATGTTGTGTCTTCATTCTCGTTGGTTTCGAAGAACATCTTTATTTCTGCCTTCATTTCATTGTTTATCCAGTCAACATTCAAGAGCCAGTTGTTCAGTTTCCGTGAAGCTGTGCAGTTCTGAGTTAGTCTCTGAATTCTGAGTTCTAACTTGATTGCACTGTGGTCTGAGAGACTGTTTTTATGATTTCCATTCTTTTGCATTTGCTTAGGAGTGATTTACTTCCAATTATGTAGTCAATTTTAGAGTAGGTGTGATGTGGTGCTGAGAAGAATGTATATTCTGTGGATTTGGGGTGGAGAGTTCTGTAAATGTCTATTAGGTTTGCTTGGTCCAGGGCTGAATTCAAGTCCTGGATATCCTTGTTAATTTTCTGTCTCATTGATCTGTCTAATATTGACAGCGGGGTGTTAAAGTCTCCCACTATTATTGTGTGGGAGTCTAAGTCTCTTTCTAAGTCATTAAGAACTTGCTTTATGTATCTGGGTGCTCCCGTATTGGGTGCGTATATATTTAGGATCGTTAGCTCTTCTTGTTGCACAGATCCTTTTACCATTATGTAATGTCCTTCTTTGTCTCTTTTGATCTTTGTTGGTTGGTTTGAAGTCTATTTTATCAGAGATGAGAACTGCAACTCCTGCTTTTTTTTGCTCTCCATTTGCTTGGTAAATCTTCCTCCATCCCTTTATTTTGAGCCTATGTGTATCCTTGCATGTGAGATGTGTTTCCTGGATACAACACACAGATGGGTTTTGGCTTTTTATCCAATTTGCCAGTCTGTGTCTTTTGATTGGGGTGTTTAGCCCATTTACATTTAGGGTTAATATTGTTATGTGTGAATTTGATCCTGCCATTTTGATGCTAGCTGGCTGTTTTGTCCGTTAGTTGATGCAGTTTCTTCATTGTGTTGATGCTCTTTACCATTTGGTATGCTTTTGGAGTGGCTGGTACTGGTTGTTTCTTTCTATGTTTAGTGCCTCTTTCAGGAGCTCTTGTAAAGCAGGCCTAGTGGTGATGGAATCTCTGAGTACTTGCTTGTTCGTAAAGGATTTTATTTTTCCTTCACTTATGAAGCTTAGTTTGGCTGGATATGAAATTCTGGGTTGAAAGTTCTTTTCTTTAAGGATGTTGAATGTTGGGCCCCACTCTCTTCTGGCTTGTAGGATTTCTGCTGAGAGATCTGCTGTGAGTCTGATGGGCTTCCCTTTGTGGGTAACCCGACCTTTCTCTCTGGCAGCCCTTAGCATTTTCTCCTTCATTTCAACCCTGGTGAATCTGACGATTACGTGCCTTGGGGTTGCTCTTCTTGAGGAATATCTTTGCGGTGTTCTCTGTATTTCCTGGACTTGAATATTGGCCTGCCTTGCTAGGTTGGTGAAGTTTTCCTGGATAATATCCTGAAGAGTATGTTCCAGCTTGGATTCATTCTCTTCGTCACATTCAGGTACACCTATCAAATGTAGATTAGGTCTTTTCACATAGTCCCATATTTCTTAGAGACTTCGTTCATTCCTTTTTACCCTTTTTTCTCTAATCTTGCTTTCTCGTTTTATTTCATTGACTTGATCTTCGACCTCTGATATCCTTTCTTCTGCTTGGTCAATTCGGCTATTGAAACTTGTGCATGCTTCATGAAGTTCTCGTGTTGTGTTTTTCAGCTCCATCAATTCATTTATATTCCTAAGCTGTTTATTCTTGTTAGCATTTCATCAAACCTTTTTTCAAGGTTCTTAGTTTCTTTGCATTGGGTTAGAACAAGTTATTTTAGTTCAGAGAATTTTCTTATTAATTACCCACCTTCTGAAGCCTGTTTCTGTCAATTCATCAAACTCATTCTCCAAGCAGCCTTGTTCCCTTGCTGGTGAGGAGTTGTGATCCCTTGGAGGAAGAGAGGCATTCTGATTTTGGGCGTTTTCATCCTTTTTGCACTGGTTTCTCCTGCTACTATTACTATCAATCCTTCTTCTGCAGCCTGTGGTCCAAAAAGGGAAATATGAAACAGACTAAGACAGTTTGACCTTAACCTTAAAGGTAGCAAACTCTAACCAACCCCAGAATGGGTCATCCAACTTCCAGCCCACCCACAGATAAGGAGCCCTCTAGCTGACCTGTGAAAAATAAATAAATATTTCTTCTTGTATTCCACTAAGAAAGTTGTCTTGCGAGTAGCTATCTGATTCAGAAGTATAGTATGCCACTTTACTAGGATACCATAATATTGTTTCTTAAAGGAAATAATGTATACAATGGTCCATTTGCATAACAAAATGCCTTGAATTGGCTTTGGTCCACAAACTACAAAAGGACAGAATATACTAGGACCTTGCTTTGATAGCTGGTGCCTGCTTGTCAGGTGTGCCCTTAGTCGCCCTCACCCAAACCAAAAACTTTAGTCTAAAATAAAAGTTTACTAGCTTGCAAAATAGCTCACTTTTTCTATTTTTATTAGCTTGCCTGACTATCTAGGTCATAAGTCAAATACTTGAAAAGTCCCTAAGCTGACTATAATTGCAATGCATTATGGGTTGCAACAAAATACAGTGAGACAATCCTAAAGAAGACACCTAAAACCTTCTACCTAACAACCAATAGGTGATATCTGGGAAGATCATGACCCCATATTACTCAGCCTCTGAGGAACTGGGGGAGGAACCTGTGCACCAGGGAATTAATCACTTGGTGTAACTGTGCTCGGTGTGCCTGCTCATCAGACACATGATCTTTCAAGACTGTCATTAAAATTCTCGCTTCTGTTGTTCTCAGTGTCTCTGAGTCCATTCTTTGTGTTTGGACAGGTGAGTTTGTTTCTCAAAACCTGGGGACCCATCCAGGATTTCTGTGCTTGTGTGGAGTGAGACTCCAGCTGAGTGGGGAGAGATACCTCTCTTGATTTTAGGTGACCCGCTCTGACTGAGTGGCCCAGCTCCCAGTGGGTGCTGTAGATGAACCTGAGATCATTATTCAGGAGGCAGTGGAGACAACACAGGGAGAAAAGCCAGGCAGCCTCGTGCATCAGCCAAAGTAGGAAAACTGGACTATAAGTGCTGTCTTGGAGGTTGGGTATTTTTCGAGGTTGAGCATGTGTGACTGAGACATATCAAGTTACAAAGCGAGCGTGGAGTACCAATCCATGGTTCTGTTCTCCCGCAAGGGTTATAGCTGGAGATGGACAAAGCGATTATCTGGGGAGAAACCTCCAGTGGTGGGGGACTGAGTACACAGGGAAAAGCTCAAACACAGAGACTGATCAAAAATGGGAAACAAGAATTCTAGGCCTAGGGAACAAAGGAAAGAGGAAACTAAAGAGACTCCCCTGGATAGTCTGCTGCGGTGAATTCTGAAGATTTGGAGGGACAGCCCTTGAACCAGGGACAAGGAAAAGCAAAAGATGATAAAGTTTTGCTGTTTTACCTGACCCAAAGTTACCATTCATAAGCCTTTGGTCTTTTGTCCTACATTTGGCTCAGGAGGATTGGGTGTGCCAAGTTTTAATTCTCTCTCTACGTAAATGATAAAACTTCATCCTCACAAGAAGAGATGGGTTATGCTCTTTGTTGAATCAGGGAATTATTAGGGCCCATATTTCCCCTTAAAGAAGAAGGAGAAAGAGAGCATAGTAAAGAGCCCTTGCCCAATAATAAGCCCTGGGATCCCCTAACATGCTTGCCTCCCTCCCATACATTTCACGAAATAAGGAACAGGAAGATTGGGGGCAACAGGAAGGCCAGAGGAAGAGGAATCTGCACGTTATAGGAAATGTTAAGTGTTTCCTTAAATCATATCTGAACTTGAGGAAAAAATTAGAACAATGTAAGAAGGACATTAAGAATTTCTCTGTTCCCTCTAAACAGCAGATATCTAACACATTCCCTCTTAGAGAAGTCCCTATGGGACAGGGAGGTGTTAGATTTGTGAGTGCACCTTTAACAAGTACTGAGGTTCGAAATTTTAAAAAGAAAATGAGGCCACTTTTTAAAGATCCCCTTGGTTTAGCAGAACAGCGGGATCAATTTTTAGGACCCAATTTTTATACCTGGGCTGAAATAATATCAATAATGAATATTCTGCTTACTGGGGAAGAGAGGGGAATGATTAGAAGGGCAGCCATGATCATCTGGGAGAGAGAGCATCCTCCCAGCTGGGCAAAAATTCCCAAATGAGGATCCTAAATGGGATAATAATGACTCCAGAAATTGGGCCCAAATGCAGGATTTTAGGAAACTAATAATTAGGGGACTTAAAGAGTCCACTCCTAGGACACAAAATGTCTTGAAAACATTTGAGATTCAAAAAGAAAAAGAGGAGACTCCTTCTGGGTTTCTGCACAGGCTCAGGGATCAAATGAGAAAATACTCAAGATTAGATCCAAAGGACCCAGTAGGGTCTTTTAAATCTTCATTTTGTAACTAAAAGTTGGTCTGATATTACTAAGAAACTGCAAAAGATTGATAGATGGAATGAGAAACCGATTGACGAATTACTAAGGGAATCTCAGAAGGATTTTGTAGGGAGAAAGGAAGAAAGACAAACAAAAAAGGCAAAGATAATGGTTTCCACTGTAGAGGAAGTAATCAGAAAGAGTTTAAATCAAGACCCTTCTCAGAAAAGATGAGAGAATACTAGGTCTCAGCAAAGAAACAGGAGGGAAATACAGGGAAAAACTCCTAATACTTCAAGTGAATGTTACAAATTTGGAAAACCAGGACATTTTAAGCGAAAATATCTGGAATAAAAAAAGGAAAAGAATATGATCTCCCTTATGAATTTTGATGGAGAATTGGGGGGGGGAGGGTCAGGGGTTCTATCTGTGCAGGTCCCACCCGGAACCCTTGATAAACTTGAGGGCGGGACCTGAAGGGGAAGAAATAACATTTTTGATTGACACTGGAGTGGCTTGCTTCTCCCTAATGTACCAACCAAAGGAACAGAACACTCTAGGAAAAAGTTAACAGAATCAGGGGTAAAGGAAGAGGGATTTCAGGTTCCAGTATTTAAGAAAATGTTAATTAGGTTGGGATCAGAACAAATTAAGAAGTCACTCATATGTTCCCAAAGCAGAAACTAGCCTCCTTGGTTGAGACCTGATTGTTAGATTAGGTTTAGGATTAGAAGTAGAGGAAGGACAAATAAAAGTAATGATGGGCCTCCTAACAGAGGAGAGAAAAAGTAAAATTCATCCCCTTGTGTGGGTTAAGGAAGGCAGCAGGGGAGAATTTAAAACCACACCCTTACAAATTGAACTAAAACAACCAGGAAAAATTAGTTTTCAGGAAACAATATCCCATACCCATTAACGGGAGGAAAGGTCTCCAACCAGTAATCGAGGGATTGCTTAAGGATGACTTATTGGAACCCGACATGTCACCAGATAACACTCCAATTCTCCCAGTCAAGAAACCAGATGGGTCATATAGATTGTGCAAAATCTAAGGGCTATAAATCAAATTGTTCAAACTCGCCATCATGTGTTGCCTAACCCCTACAACTTCCCTAGTAAAATATCATATGAACATAAGTGGTTCAGTGTAGTGGATCCAAAAGAAGAATTCTGGGCACATCCCCTAGACTCAAAGAGCTGGGACCTCTTTGCCTTTGAATGGGAAAATGTCATAACTGGGAGAAAGCAACAGTACCAATGGACTGTGCTGCCATGGAGTTTCAGTTTCAGGGAAGTCCCAAACTTATTTGGTCAAGTCTTAGGAAAAGTCCTGGAGGAATTCCAGCCTTCAGGAGAAACCCACTGGTTACAGTATGTGGACAATCTTCTAATTTCTGGGGAAAGGATGGCTGTGGTATCAGGAGCCACCATAAGCTTGCTTAATTAATTTCCTAGGGGAAAAGGGATTGTGAGTCTCCAAACACAAACTGCAATTTATAGAAAAAAGAAGTTAAATATTTAGGACACCAAATTAATGAAGGATAGTGGAGAATAAACTCAGAAGGAATATTGGAATAGTGGGTGTGCCCTTGCCTAAGACAAAGAGAGAACTCTGAAATTGTTTAGGTTTAACTCATTATTGTAGGTTATGGATTAACTCATAGGCTCTAAAGACAGATATTCTGTATCTTGAGTTACTCTAAGGGGAACCTGACCCCTTGCAATGATCCCCGTAGGGGACCCCACTAAGCCAATGAAGGATTTAAAGCAAGCGCTCATCACAACTCCGGTCCTGGCTCTCTCATCTTTAGAAAAAAATGCTTCATCTGTATTTAACAGTAGACCAGGGTGTGGCCTTTGAGGGTGTTCTCTCAAACCTAGAGGCAGAATAGGCAATCTGTTGTTTTTATCTCCAAGCTTCTTGATCGTGTCTCTCAAGGATGGCCCAAATGTATGCAAGCAGTAGCTGCCACAGCCCTGCTGGTAGAGGAGAATCAAAATCTGACCTTTGGTGGGGCCCTGTTAGTGAGCCCCCCAGGTCAGGTTAGGAGTATATTAGATCAAAAAGCTGGGAAATGGTTTACTGATTCCTGGATTCCAAAATATCAAGCCGTATAACTAGAAAAAAGACAGACACTTGCTTGAATCCAGCCAGTTTGTTACGGAAAGGAGAAAAGAATAAAGAGGCATCAAACCATAATTGTTTAGATATCATAGAATATCAAACCAAAATTAGATCAGACCTTAAAGAAATTCTACTATATGATGAAATAAGGCTGTTTGTGGGTGGGTCATCCTGCGTGATAAATGACAAGAGACATAACGGCTATGCTGTCATTAATGGAAAAAAAAAAACAAAACATCACACACAATTGCACTTTAGGTTCTGGGGTACATGTGAAGAACATGCAGGATTATTGCATAGGTACCAACATGGCAATGTGGTTTGCTGCCTTCATTCCCCTGTCACCTATATCTGGCATTTCTCCCCATGTTATCCCTCCCCAACTTCCCTACCCCCTGCTGTCCCTCCCATATTCCCCCAACAGACCCCAGTGTGTGATGCTCCCCTCCCTGTGTCCATGTGTTCTCGTTATCCAACACCCGCCTATGAGCGAGAACATGCCGTGTTTGATTTTCTGCCAAACCTGTAAATTATATGCTCTTAACTAGGCCCTAAAGCTCCTAGAAGGCCAAGACAGCACTATATATACTAATTCCAAATATGCCTATGGACTGGTATAAACCTTTGGAAAGATCTGGACAGAGCGGGGCCTAATAAATAGTAGGGGGAAGCAATTATTACAGGGGAACTGGTCAAACAGGTTTTAGATAGCCTCTTGCTTCCAGAAGAGGTAACCACAGTTCATATAAATGGCCATCAAAAAGGAAACACTATAGATGCTGTAGGCAATAGGCTTGTGGATGAAGCTGCTAAGTAAGCTTCCCTGGAGGAAAAAGTTAGACTATTTCGCCTAATTCCAGATATCCCTAAGGTAGTATATTAAGGCCCCAATTTTCCAAAAAGGAGAAAGAAAAACTGGGCAAGATAGGGGCCACTCAAACTGAACATGGAAGTTGGGTGCTCCCTGATGGGAGAAAAATGATAAACCCATAATGACAGATATCCATGCTACACAAGGGAAGTCACTGGGGTCCCCAGGATATGTGTGATGCAATACTGAAGAATTTTGGTGTATAGGGATTTATACCCTTGCTAAACAAGTGTGTGGAGTGTGTGTGACCTGCCAAAGAATAAACACAAAGGTAGTTAGAAAACAGACTATGAAGGAAAACCTCCTGGGATAAGACCATTTCAAAACTTTCAAGTAGATTTTACAGAAATGCCCAAAATAGGGAGACTAAAGTGTCCACTGGTAATAGTAGAACACCTCTCTGACTGGTGAACACCTTCCCTCTCCCAAATGCCATTGCCGGGAATGTCATCAAAATAATTCTAAAACAAATTATGCCCATATTTGGCTTAGTGAAAAATACTGATTCAAACAATGGAAGCCATTTTACCTTGAGAGTGCTAAGGGAAATTATGGAAAATTTACACATTAGATAAGATTATTACAGCCCTTGGCATCCCCCTTCCTCTGAAAAGGTAGAGAATGAAATAAACTTTCAAAAGGCATGTTAGCAAACTAATCTTAAAAACTAAAATGCCTTAGACCAAATGTCTCCCAACAGCACTCCTTAGGATTAGGACAGCCCCAAGGAAGTACTTGAGACTGTCCCTATACAAGTTATTACATGGACTCCCGTAGATAGGCAGGGCTACTGATCTTCCTGCTATGAAAACTAAAGACCAATTAAGAAACGATATACTGGTCATGTCCCCTATCCTGTCATCCCTTAAGTTAAAAGAACTTCTGACTCAAACTCTGCCTCTTAAGTTCACAGTCCACCACTTCCACCCTAGCGATTTGGTGCTAATTTAGACTTGGAAGAAAAACAAGCTCCACCCAAACTGGGAAGGTCCCTAATAAGTGCTCCTGACCCCCAAGACAGCTGTGCAAACAGCTGAATGAGGGTGTACTCATTACACTCGGGTCAAGGAACTGGTAAAAGAAACCCCAGGAGAAAGGAAAAGGGGCTAATAGGAAGTGGATAAATCACCTAAGGAACCCTTAAAGTTAGCTCTGAGAAAAACCTAGAGGGGAACTACGAGCAGGCCCCTTCATTGGGAGTGGAAATGGTTAGAACTGATCCTAACACAAGAGGTGAAAGAAGACCTGAGTATTGGATGAGGCCCAGTACTAGGGGTGGAAAGTAGGAAATACCCAATCAAGCTGATAATCAGAATGACTAGTGCCTCCACCCCCCACACCCTAAAGTTTGATGCCTGCCAAGTCTTACCTTGTGGAAGTTTAGAAAACCAAAGGCAGTTGCCATAAGTAGACAAATGTCTATGTCCTAAAACAGGGTGCTGTTGGGAAAAGCCCTGTGCTAGCTGGAATGAGGTCTGGAGGACCACTCAATGCCAAGGCTGAGTGAGTCATTCTTCCAAAAACAGAACTTTAAAGGATAAAATACGTTTATATGAGGGCCTCATGCCACCCAACCGTGAAAATTTAGAATAAAATCCTATATTAATCACAATAAACAACCCAGCTTTTTTTTAGACCAGGAACCTTGGAGGTATGAATTAGGAATAGATATCTCGGGAACGGACCTCACAGAATGGTTATTAACCCAACCTCAAGCTCACTCAGGGTTACTGTAACTCCCAGTCACACCACTTCCTTCAACTCACCAGGAAATAACCCTAAGAGAATAAAATAATTAACATAACTGACCTGAGGCAAACTTTAAACATTGAGACCAGATATGGGGATGTAAATACCTGGGTTGAATGGGTCAAATTTTTGGGACTAGCCCTCAACAAAACCACTGTTATGACTTATGCAAGCTCTGCTGGGCGGCCTCAGGCACAGGTGGTTCCATTTCCCCTAGGATGGAATACTAGTTCCAAAGGAATGCGTTGTGTGTTGGCTTTATACCAGGACAGGAATGCATGGGGAAGTGAGACTTGCAAAAGTCTCTCATTGCTCCTTCCCACCTTGCAAAGATTAAACCCTAAAGCAATCCTCTCATTTTCTGCAGGGAATATGAATCACTCCTCTTGCCTCTCTAGACAGGGGGAAGAGTTCTATAAGCACATGGGAGAACTCTCAACTTGTACCCACATCCTAAACATGACTGGTGAGTAAAACAAAGCCAACTACTCAGCTCTTCATATACCCTGGGCTGATGTCTGGTGGTATTGTGGGAAGAGGAACCTCCATGACCTATTACCATCCAATAGGACCAGGATTTGTGCCTTAGTTCAGTTGACTATTCCATTCACCCTGGCATTTCATAAGATCCCCTAGAATCCACATGGCTGCCCAAGTCAGAGATATTTAATAAATTATTTTAATCCCAACATTTATACTAACTCAATAGGAGACCCTAGAGGAGTATCTAATAAATTTAAGGGCCAAAACTAAATAGCTGGAGGGTTTAAATCAGCACTCTTCTGGTGGTCCAATATTAATAAAAGCACGGATTGGATTAATTGCATCTATTATAATCAAGAAAGATTCATCAACTCTATCCCAGACGCTCTCAAAGAAGTGGCTAGCCATTTAAATGCCACCAGCCAAATGGCCTGGGAAAACAAAAGTGTGCTAGACATAATCCTAGCAGAGAAAGGGGACATATGAATTGTGCTGGGTGGAAATGTTGCACTTTCATTCCTAATAATACTGCCCCAGATGGAACAATCACAAAAGCATTACAAGATTTAACAACTCTAGCCAATAAATTGGCAGAAATGCTGAAATTAATAACCTATTTACTAATTGGCTAGAGGTTGGTTCAGGAAATGGAAAGGAATGGTAGCTTCCATTCTAACATCCCTTATAATTATGACTGGAGTCCTAACAGCTGTAGGGTGTTGCATTATCCTCTGTATTAAAGGGTTAGTCGTAATTACTGAAAACAGCCATGAACAAACATATGCCCATAATATATTAACTCTTATTAGAAAACAAATCAGATCTTCTCTCTAATAATGGAGAAAGTCAAAAGCTCTTGAAACAATTTAAAAACACAAAACTAAATGTAGAAATGGGACCACTAGGGATAAAAAGAAAAAGAGGAGGGAATTAAAGAAAATAATGTGTTCGATGGTCTGTTTCTAAGACAAAGTGCCTTGAATTGGCTTGAGTCCACAAACTACAAAAAGGCAGAATATACTAGACCCCTGCTTTGATAGCTGGTGCCTGGTTGTTGGGGCCCCTATTAGTTGCCCTCACCCGAACCAAAAAAGTTTAGTCTGAAGTAAAAGTTTACTAGCCTGCATGATAGCTCACTTTATCTATTCTTACCAGCTTGCCTGACTACTTAGGTCATAAGTCAAATACTTGAAAAGCCCCTAAGCTGAGTATAACTGCAATGCATTGGGACTTGCAACAAAATGCAGTGAGAGAACCTTAAAGATGACACCTAAAAGCCCCTACCTGACAACCAATAGGTGACATACACGAAGATTGTGACCCCACAGTACTCAGCCTATGAGGAACTGGGGAAAGATCTGCACACTAGGGGATAAATTGCTTGGTGTAACTGTGCTGGATGTGACTGCCCATCAGACACCCACCCGATCTTGTAAGAATGTCATTAAAAGTCTTGCGCCCACTGTCCTCCGTGTCTCTGAGTCCATTCTGTGGATTTGAATGGATGAGTTTCTTTCTTACAACCTTTTATACAATAGTGGACATTTTGGGTTATTTCCAGTCTGGGCATTATCAGGGTACTGAGCCTCTGCTCCAAATCCATAGTTTTACTCCTTGCTTTGCTTTGTAATTCTGGGACTGCACATTTTTCTTTGCCAGCTGACTTCAGTTAGATTTCCTTAATATGAGTTGTTATAGGGCAACGACAAGATTAGAGGAGGAAGAATGGACTTGCTTTTTCCTATTTGTTTACTGTTGCTTATGCTCAAAGCTTCCTTTGTGCATCATCTTAGCAAATATCTTTTATTCAGCAACAGAAATTCCTTCCCACAGCAATAGTTAGATCTGCTTTTACCCAAACTACAAATCTAGCCTTATTTTGTCCCCTCAAAGACATCAGCACCAGAGAACTGATACCTCTTACTGAGAGGTTTAGAATCAAGCCAAGCCCTCCTTCTTCAGAGGACTCAGCTACATGTTAGGTATGCGGGGCCTCCACCCTAAGCTGTTGGATATTAATACGTTCCATTTCTTCCATTTTGTACCCTTTAGTCTTGAAGATGTTAGCTGCTTCCTGCTGTTTCTTCCTTTGTGAAAACTTTACGTTCTCTTTCTGCCTTGAAATTAGGTATCAATCTAGTTAACAAAATTATATCTAATTAATAATTCTTTATCTTTAATTCTATCTGTTAAAGTAACTGGAGTGATTTGCATATCTTGACTGAAAATCAATTTTTAAAAAAAGTGTTGCTGGGAAAATCTTTGAGCATTACTATAAATGCACATTTTTAACAATTCCTCTAGTGCATACTCTAAGAGTGCAGTTACATCCTAGGTTGTTGACAGGTTTAACTACAAGATAATTACTTTTTCTACAATGTGGTTATGCCAGTTACACTTCCAAAGGTAGTTAATCAGAGTTTACAGTACCCAAACATTCTCCTCTACACAGATAGTCCAACTTTTTTCTTTTTTAGATAAGTCTCGTTCTGTCACCCAGGCTGAAGTGCAGTGGTGCATTCACAGCTTGCTGCTGCCTTGACCACTCAGGTTCAAGCAATCCTCTCACCTCAGCCTCCTGAGTAGCTGGGACCACTGGTGCATGCCACTATGGCTGACTAATGTTTTGAATTTTCTTTGTAGCTGCAAAATCTCCCTTTGTTTACCAGACTGACCTTAAACCCCTGGGCTCAAAGGGTCCTCTCACCTCAGCCTCCCAGAGTGCTAGGTTTACAAGGGTGAGCCACTGTGTCCCTTTTTGTCTTCTATTGAAATTATATAACATTGTCCCTTTAATATGTATTCATCACATTATAATGAGTTTGAATCTATTCATATACATATAAAAACATTTTATGTTTCAGTGGTGGTACTTAAATGATGGTACATACACAGGAGTCATATCTGTGCTCAAATTACCACATTCCTGAGTTCAGCATTGCAGTGAAAGCATAATTATTATAGAGGGTAAGTGATATTTGTAGACTTTCACACAATGCAGCCAATGTAGGTTCAAAGCTATGGTTAAAAAAAGGGGTTGGTAAGATAAAAGAGAAACAATTTTAGAAGAGAAAACGCTGCCATGGATCAAGTAAGAATTTAAAAGGGAAATGACTCCACCCATTTTCCTCAAAGGTAACAGTACAGGAGGGCTTTTGAAAGGTAGAAAATAAGCCTGGCTGGTGATATTTGTAAAGCACTACCTATATCTAATCCACCGACAGCATTTCTAGAACCAATGTCTTATGGAAAATTGAAGCCATATTAGGTTGCTCTTGTCTGCATTCACTAAACATTGGCTTCTCTATTCAGTTATTTTTTTTTAAGAAAACAAGTATGTCTCAGATGCACATATGACCATTCTTAAAGGAAATTCTTAAATGGGTTAGTAGTGAAATTAATTTCACTAAACATGAAGATAATAGAGCTAAGATGATGATATTGACACCTTGCTATTTAGGTTACTCAATTAGATTTTGTCCTAATCCTAGAAATGTTAAAACATTTCATCATTATTTATATCAGTGAAGGATGTGCATTAATTATACATAATCATCATCAACACTGGGAATATAGACATTGCACCAAAAATAAGATCTCCAAATCTCCTTTACTCATAAAATTCTCTTTGAAATCCAAGTTCAAAGCCTGAGAATGTGATCCATGTGCCTGTGCCAAGACCAAGGCTTTCCTGTGCAGAAAGTCAGTTATTACTTCCAATATAATTTTCAGAAGTGTGCTAGAAACAAAATGCAGACTCTGGAGACTTACTAAAAGTTTTTCCAACAATTTGGTAAACCAATCACAAGCCATTTTTGAGATGAAAGCCATGTTTTAGGAACTAAGAAACATTTATTTTTGAGCAGATGATTAAGCTACCTAGCAGAGATGTTAACTTTCTTCATAGGGACAATGAAAAAGAAAAATATTTCTAGATATGAAGCTTGAATGTCAAAAAGTAATATCAAATCAGACGCTTGTTATTCTGATACAAGAGTTCAATTATGACATAGCTTCTCATTTTCCAAGACTTATACTTTGTAACTGATGCTAATGTTGAGGAAGTAGGACTAGATTTCAAGACTCATTTGATCTTCACAAGACAGTACTATCATTCCATGCATTGCTTTGGTTTCATGTCCTGGTATCCAGGTATTCTGCATACAGTGTGTGCTCATGTGTTCTTCTTCTCCATCTGATGCACACCTTCAGGAAGCTTATTTTGTATCATGGCCACCCTGTGTTTGACCATGACTTCCTCTCTTTCCTAACTGACAAACAGATGTGACAATAAGTCCTTTATTTTTCTGGGAGAAATTTGTGAGAGAAGTGTGCATTGGAGAGGATAAATCAAAAATAAAATTCTAAGACTCCCCAATTGACCTGAATAAACACCTCCTTTTTGGCCAAGGGCATTCCAAAGTTAACTAGAAAAACTAGTTTGGGCCATGATTGGAAAAGGGGTTCTAACATGCCACATTATACTCTACTCCCTTTGGAATTCAGGTATAACTGACCAGCATTACCATTAAAACAGAGATCTTAAGACTGACAAAACAGACTCTTTGTAGCAATAAGATACCAAATTCCAAACTGAATCTAGTGTAGTGTCATATGACAGATAACAGGCCCTGAAAGAAATCATACTAGCTTTAATTAATGTTATGTAATTGCAAAAGCACAAATATCATGATTTTCAAAGAAATATTAATAGAACCAAGATTAGGGATTCGGAATTAGTTTGAATGATCAAAACTATTTCAAGTATTTTTTATTTTTCTTTTAAAGAGAGAATTAGTTTGAATGATCAAAACTATTTCAAGTATTTTTTACTTTTCTTTTAAAGAGAGAAAGAGAAGAAAGACAAAATAAGAAAACAAAAGAAAAGAAAGAAAAGGAAAAAAGGAAGGAAGGAGAAGGGAAGGAGAAGGAGAAGGGAAGGAGAAGGAGAAGGGAAGGAGAAGGGGGAAGAGAGAAGAGGGAAGGAGGAAAGGAAGGAAGGGAAAGAAAGAAAGAGGGAGAGAGAGAGGGAGAAAGAGAAAAGAAAGAAATAGGAAAAGAAGAGGAATTGAATACAATTTGTATACGTAATTTTCCATGTTTAAAGTTTGTTGGAAATAATTGCCTTTAGAATTGAGAAACTCACTAAAAATTTTACTTCAGCAAGGTGACATCCATTACATACATTCCTTATGTAAAGTTTACCATGTCTGCTTTTCATTATCAGTTGCTAAAAGCAGCACAGGGAGTTGTGCTACCCACTAAGTTCTCTCTTTCATTGGCCTTCGTTTTCTAATTCCTACTGCTCTATGTTCTGAATCATTTACTCTATAATTACTTTATTATAAAAATAATAATATTTATTACAAAAATAAGATTTTGCTGATTTGTTGATGACAGGGAAAATAAGCAATACTTATTTTATTGCTATCACTTAATAGAGTTACTATGTGCTAATGTTTTGTTAAATATTTTTTAACAATTTAAGTATTTTTCTAAAAATCTACAGTTTACGTTTTTACAAATATCATTTAGGATTTTTGTTTTGTAGCAAATATAGTAATCAAGTCTGACTCAGAAAGAGGAAAAATACAGAACTCTCGAGATGTACCTGGAACATAAATATTATGAATTATTAGGGTACCAATACTAATATAAAAAATTCTAGTGTTTTATTCTACCCTTGATTCATTATGTTAAAAATTCAAAACTTCTGGAAAGAGATCTTAATCAGCTATATCTAGGCTACATGGCTTTACCTGGACTTTTCTGGGGATCCAAATCTGAAGCATCTCCCAAAGTTTCCAGATGCTAGGCTGGATACTTTTCACACAGTTTCACCAAGATTAACTATTTGGTTACAGAAATTTATTATTTTTAAATTCTTATCATAGTTCATTGTGAATCTAGATCATATAAAACAGATATATTGTATATCTTTGGCCGTACTTAAAATTAAACACTTTATTAATATATAACTTCAAAGATATAGCTACATAAGGGTGAGAAAGAGAAAATTGTGGGCAAGTAAGAAGGGAACACATATAGTAACATATTTATCTTTTCAATTAGTTTCTTTCATTTTATGAAGCATTAAAATTTAAGCATTTTTAATGAAATATTCTTTGGGATCATAGTTTTAACTATTACATACAGGTGCAACACAAATATGTATGTTGCTCTACATTGCTGGCTTTTGTTTGCTTGGTGATTTTAAGAGTATACTCCATGAGTGTCAGAAATTTAAAACTTCAAAAGAAATATCACATATTTGTTTACCTTTGTACTGAATTAGACAATCCTCCCAGTTATGTTATTATTGCAATTGGGATATATCATTAAATTGATATATACCTCACTCCCATTTAACTCTAGTTATAATTATCTTATAATCAATGGCATATTAGAACTGATAAAATATAGTATAGTCTAGAACCCACTGGCCATTAGGTATTTAGGTTATCTCTGAACTGAAAATCAGCAGCTGAAGGGGCTAACTCAACATGAGTCAATTTAATATTGTGAGGGCTACAAATTAGGCTCGTTCAAAAAACCAAAGAAACAAGGATCTACTTTCTTATTTTGATGAATGTCTAAGGAGGTGTCATACCATTCACAAAAACCCCCTGCCCTAATAAATATTTATTTAAAAACATTAGGAGAGTATTTCTTATTCTAGAATCATAGGGTGTACATGCTTGTCCAATGTCACCCTCCAAATACAACAAATTACTCTAGATGTTATATATAAAACAAACATAAGAAGATTCTGAATGGTGGAAAGAAGACGACAGATCAGCTAGAGACCCAAGAAACAATATAATCAATAGGTGGTCTCACCTATCTGCATGCCAATTTCTTCAGCTTCAAGTCTGGAATCTGTCAACACCAACTGGAGTTGACAAAAACCTCCTCCAAATCTTGCTCTTAGTCAAAGGATCATCAAAATGGAAGTCTAGCAATACAAAACATCTTTTGGAGAATAACCTTTCTACTCCAAACAGATGCCACAGAAAAGTTTGTGGGTCAAAATTCACCCATGTCGGCAGAGGCTGAATGGAGGTATTAGACTTCAACGCTTGCTAAGCTGTAACAAAGTACTGCAACTCTCCCCTTGGAGTGGAATTAGAAATGACAGAGTAGGGAGTCTCGACTTCCATTCCACCAGATATTAATGAGGCCACCTCTTGTCATTTCAGTGGACACCAGATAAAGAGCCTGGATTTCCACTCTTAACCTTCAGTAGTGAGACACTCTGCCACCTTCACTAGGGTGATATATCTATCCTAGTGAATAGTAAGGAATTATATCAAAGTCTTGTGGTTAAAAGGTGACTAAACCCCTCTTCTGTGCTGTCACTGGAGGACACACGGGGAACAGTAACAAGGCATTTATTTCCTTCCAGTCAGGTATCATTGGAGGCCTAGAAAGGAGCCAGAACTGTCATTACTCAGGAGTAATAATGGTTCCCTCTCATTGGGTGTCAAAAGAACCAAAGTAAAATATCAACTTCTACTATAAGAATTCAGAGGAAGCCAGTTAAAATAGACGGTTTAAATAAGATCCAGGGTCTTATAGTATGTATTGTAAATATCTAAATCTCAATAAATGATTAATCGTCATACAAGAAGCAGGAAAATCTATGGAATGAAGAAAGATAATAAATAGATGCAACACTAGGAGTAGAGAGATAATTAGCTAATAAAGGTTTTGAATTAGCCACTATAAAAATGCTAACATGAGCGATTATAAATGTTTGAAATAAATAGAAAACCAAGTTTCAGCAAAAGAAAAGATAGTTTTAGTAATGACATGGAAGAACTAAACACAAATTTTAAAACTGAAAAACACCCAAATTTTTAAAAACTCCATTAATAGGCTCAGAACAAAATTGAAAGGATAAAAGATAAAAATCAATGAACTGGTAGATAAAACAACAGAAATTTATTCAATCTGAATAACAAAGAGGAAATAGATCTCAAAAAAACATGTTTTCAGAGATCTATAAGACTATAACAAAAGAATGACATTTGTGTCATCATGGTTCCAGAAAGATAAGAAAATAAGGGTGGGACTGAAAAAGAGCTCAAAGAAATAAGGACTGAAAATTTGGCAAAAGATATCAATCTAAAGATTAAATAAGCTAAGTGAAACACAAGATAAACACAAAGAAATCCAATTTAAGTCACATCATAATGATACTTCTGACAACTAAAGGCACAGAAAAACTTGAAAGGAGCAAGACAGACATGACACCCTACTTTTATGGAGAAAAAAAAACAATTAAAATGACAGTGTATTTCTCATTTAAAGGCTAGAGACCAAAATAAAATGAAGTCGCATTTTAAAGAAAATAATTGTTGGCTAAAATCCTATAGTCAGTGAAAATAAACTTTAGGAATAAAAGTAAAATCAAATCCTCTAAGATGAAGGAAAATTAAAATAATTTGTTGCCAACAGACATAACATAAAAGAATAGCTAAATGAAATTCTCTAAGCAGAAAGTAAATAAGAAAAGAAGGAATCTTGGAACATCAGTAAAGAACATAATAAGTAAAAATGATGGGTAAATACAGTAGATTGTCTCCTCTTGAGTTTTCTGAATTATGTTTGGTGATGGAAACAAATTTCGGTAGTGACATGATTCCAAATGTATTTGACAGTTATATTATAAATAAGGGAAGGCAAAGGAATATAAAGGAAATAAGGTTTTTAAAACCTCGCATAAACTAATAAAATTACAAAAATGTAAAAAGCAAAAAGCCAAACTGAAATCCAAAATTCAAATGGAAAGTTTAAACTCTCATATATCAAAAAATTTATTAAACATAAATATGTAAATGCAGCAAATAAAAGATGAAGATTGACAAAATGGATTAACAAACATGCCTCAACTATCTTCTGTCAACAAGAGACTGAAACTCACTTCCAATATAACAATATAGACATGTTGAAAGTAAAAAGATGAGAAAAGTTTACTATACAAACAGCAACCAAATGAAAGGAGCATTGGCTCTCAAGTAGACTTTAGAGCAAAGAAAACTGCCAGAAACAATGAAAGCATTATACAATTATAAAAGAATGACTCTACCAAGCAGACCAAGCAATCTTAAATCCATACCAAATACATAGCTACAAATACATGAAGCAAAAACTAAAAGAACTGAAAGAAGAAATAGAATATTCATAACTATATTTGGAGACTTTAAAACCCCTCTCAGCAATGTATATACAGAAAGCTTGCAAGAATATACAACATAAGACCATTAACTTACAGGATCTACTCAACATTCATAAAACATTTCACTCAACAACAGTATAACAAACATTCTTGTTAAGTGGCTCTAGAGTAAATACCAAGACAGAGCCAATCTTGGGCCATAAAGCAAACCTCAACAAATTACAATAGCTGAAATTATACTTAGTATGTTCTCTGACCACAATGGAATAAAACTGAAAATCAGTAACAGAAAGATAACAGGAAAATCTCCAAACACTTGGAAACTAAGCAACACTCTAACAATTCATAAAGAGGAAATTTCAAGGAATATGAAAAATACATTAAACAATATAGAAACAAAAATATATCAAAAATGTTAGAATGCAGGTAAATCAGTGGTGATAAGAAAATTAATAGTCCTCATTATAAAACATGTCTAAAATCAAAAATCTCAATTTTTATATCAATAACCTAGAAAACACGGAGTAAAATAAACTCAAAGCAAGGAAAATGAAAAAAATAATGAAAATAAGAGAGGAAATTAATGTAATTAAAAACAGATATAAGAAAGAAAATCAAGCTGGTTCTTTGCAAACATTCATCAATCTCATAAAGCTCTAACAAGTTAAAAGAGAGAGAAGATGCGAATTACTAAATCAGAAATGAAACAAGAGATAATATTATGGACCTGTGAGATAGAAAATGCATAAGAAAAAAAATACTATGAACAACCCTATACATGTAGATTGATTCCTAAATAAACACAAACTACTATGTATCACCCAATGTAAGTTAATTTTAAAAATACTATAAATATTAATAATACTATAACTATTAAGAAAATTTAATTTGTGACTTAAATCTAACTTCCATTCCCCTACCCTCCCAACATCTCCAGAGCTACTTGGTTTCACTGAATGAACGCCTAAACAAGAGCTAAGACTCCACCATCTCTTCCAGAAAATAAAAAATAAACTCTTCTCAATGTATTTTATGAAGTTAATATTACTCTCATACCAAACCAAATATAGCACAAAATAAAAATCTATAGACCAACAGTTCTTTTATGTATATAGATAAAAAAAATTCTTAGCAAAACATCAGTAAATAAAATTTAAAAATATGTAAAAAAGAGAATACATCATGACCAACTGGGTTTATTCTAGAGTTGCAGGACTTTCAATATTCAAAAATTAATCAACATAATTTATCATATTAATGGTATAAAGAAGAAAAATTCCATTATTAGATCAACTTGTACAGAAAAAGTTAAACACCTACTGTTATAAAATTTTTAGAAAAATACAAATAGAGGAGAAATTCCTCAATTTGATAGGGGAAATCTTAAAAAATCTGCAGCTAACATACTTACAATGATGAAAGATTGAGAGGTTACTCCTACTATATGTAAGAGAGAACAAATTGTTTCTTATCACTTTTATTCAATATAGTGCTGGAAGTTCCATCCTGAGAGTCAGGCAAATAAAGAAATGAAAGACATAAAGATAAGAAAGTTAGAAATAAAATTGTCCCTATTTGCTGATGACAAGATAGTAGAAAGGATTCTACAGAAAAATACCTTAGAGTAGTAAGAGAGTTCTATAAGTTCACAAGAGATGAGATGAACATACAAAAATCTATTCTTTTTATATATACTAGCAATGAACACTTGGACATTGAGCTTAACATGTCATTTATCATTTACAGTAACTCAAAAAAAAAAAACTCATGTAACAAAACACATACAGTACTTAAATGTTGTCAACCACACAACACTAAAGAATGAAATTAAAGACTATCTAAATAAATTATGATTTTATGTATGTGTGTGTGTGTGTGTGTGTGTGTGTGTGTAATGTTATTGGATTAGAAGGCTCAACATAGCAAAGATGTCAATTTTCCAAAATGATGTAGAGATTTACCCCTATTTTTATCACAATCAGTAATGTTTCAAAATAAATATTCAAGTTTATTTTAATATTTATGTGGAAAGGCAAAATAACTAAAATGACTAAACAATTTTGAAAAAAAATAATGTCTAATATAAAAAATACAAACAACATCAAACACTGATGCAGATAAATTTAGTCACTCATACTTTGCTACTTGGAATGTAAAATGGTACAGCCACCTGTAAAAGTGATTGGCATTTTCTTTAAGAAACTAATCATGGCTGGGTGTGGTGGCTTACACATGTAATCCCAGCACTTTGGGAGGCCGAGGCGGGCGGATCACGAGGTCAAGAGATCGAGACCATCCTGGCCAACAGGGTGAAACCCTGTCTCTACTAAAAATACAAAAATTAGCTGGGCGTGGTGGTGCTTGCCTGTCATCCCAGCTACTCCGGAGGCTGAGGCAGAATTGATTGAACCTGGAAGGTGGAGGTTTCAGTGAGCCAAGATCATGCCACTGCACTCCAGCCTGGTGCCTGGTGACAGAGTGAAACTGTCTCCAAAACAAAACAAAACAAAGCAAAAAAACAACTACCATATAATCCAAGAATTTTATTCATGGCCATTTATCCTACCAAAACAAAAACTTAAGTTCACTGAAAATATCTGTACACAAATGTTTACACAGCTTTCTCTGTAATAGCCAAAAAGTGGAAAGATGTCCTCCAGGGATGAAAAGTTAATAAACAAACAGTGGAACATGGATATTATTGGTTACAACTTAGCAGTACAAAGGAATGTATTATTAGCACACAAAAACGTCTTACTCAATCTCCAGAGAATTATACTGAGTAAAAAAAGCCAATCCCCAAATATAACATTTTTGGCTAGATTTATTATTATTATTATTTGCTAAAGATACAATTTGGCTAAAGAGAACATTCTTGAAATTACAGTATTATAGAATCAGAGCACTGATTAGTAGTCGCCCAGGGCTAAGGAGGTGGTAGGGGCAGGAAGGGAAGTGGGCATGTCTATAACAGGGTACCATTAGGGATCCCTGTAGTATGGAATTATTCTCATCTTGACTGTATCAATATCATTATCCTGGCTGTAATATTGTACTATAGTTTTTCAAGATGTTACTATTGAAGAAAATTGGGTAAAGGATATACACAGCCTTTCTATAATTTCTTACAACTGCATGTGAGTCTGCAGTTATGAAAAGATAGCTGTTGGATACTGGGATGAATTCCTGGACAATGAAATAATCTAATCTATACAAACAACTCCTGTGACATGTCGTCCCAGCTACTCTGGAGGCTGAGGCAGGAGAATTGCTTGAACCTACCCATGTAACAAACCTTCACATATATGCCCAAACCTAAAAGTTAAAAAAAGAAAACATGGTAAGATTTTTTTTTTTTTACCAAAATAAAGTGTCATGCTTATCACCTAAAGAATATTCATTAGACAAAAGTGCCTCTGAAGAGGTATAGGCACAGGCCTGTAATGGGCCCGAGGTGGGCGTTGTAAAAATTACTTAGTCAAAGTGTATTACTTTTCTAGGGATTCAGGTGGACAACCTGGCCTGCTACAACTAAAGAACTGCAAATGTGGTTATACAAAGTTAGGACACCTTTGGAACATAAAATGATAAAGAATTTCAGCCAGGCATGGTGGTATACACCTATTGTCCCAGCTAATTGCGAAGCTGAGAGGTAGGTTTGAGATTGCAGTGAGCTATGACTGCACTTCAGCCTGAATGACAGAGTGAGACTCCATCTCTAAAATTAAAAAAAAAAAAATTGATGCTAGAATTTAATCAAGTCTAACCCTAAGTAGAAATTTATTTTTAAAATTTTTTCCTATTAACAACTTTGGTTGTATTTTGTTCCGTTTTTAACATTTAAACTAGACAGGGTTAAAACAAAGATACAGAAATAGAGATTCGGTGTTTCATAAATAGGCAAGCAACATTTGATTAAATATGATTGAAATAAGACTGGAATTATTCTATTTATTTTCTTTATACCTCTACTCCACTCCATGAAGTTTTGTGTTGTTTTGTTTCTTTTCTCTTCATTTCTTATAACATTTTTAGTGTAGATCATGTGTAGAAAAAGAAAATCCTATGGAGAATGTAGTCTGAGTTAGCCATCTACTCACTCAAGTTTCAAACTGAGATTTCTTTACCTATATTAAGCATTATGACCTTTGCTTGGCATAGAAGACTGCCAACAAATTATAATTATTCATTTTATTTCTCCTCTCTTTCTCTCTTTTAAAAACTCTATTTCATTCCTTCCTTTTCTCTCTTCTAGGACTCAGAGTTTTCAACTTTCTCTTCTGGATTCCTTTTTCCAGCTGAGTTCATTGTTTCTGAATCATATTCTCTAGACACTTCTTAGGGCTGGTTCTATGTTTTAGTGAAACAAATGATATTAACTTTTAGGTTTGTACCTCTAATGGTCATGAATAATAAAAACACTATGCTGTTATTTATCAGATTTAGCTCCCTGGAGATTGGGGATAGAGATTGTTAGAGCAGAAATTCAAACAGAAAATAAATCATTTTTAAAATAATTTTGGAAGTGTGAACTTATTTAAGTCCTAAATTCTAAATTCTTTATGCTCCTGCTTCTCATGTATTATACCAAGAATCAGTCCTCAGTCCTGGTGAGCAGATCAAAGCCTGCTCCCCTCCAATGGCATTAAATCTTTCTCTCAACATCTCTACTGAGTTTTTTGTTTTCCTCCCAAGGTGATTCCCTATTGACTTGAGATGACAAAATTTATTATTTCAGTGATTCTTTTTGTCAATAAACTCAAACATTTGTCTTCCCCAACCATATTAATATACATGCATTTTTAAATTTAATATATCATAAAATAAAAATATATGTAATAAAGAACAAAATTGTTACTAAAATGTTTTTATTTTTGATGATTTCAAGCTTTCCAAAAGGGTACGTCAAAATACACACTTAGGTTCTGCCCCATCAATGAATATCACAGAATTGAATTGGTGTTTACAATAACCTTGAAAATTCACTTTTTGGCTGAAATCATGTCAGGGTTGATTATTCTTTCCAATTGTTTCTAGATTGTACTTTTAATCTTATGTTAGTAGTCATCTAAGGTTTTATGGCAAAATACTGTAGTTCCAGTAAGGTATATTATTATCTTATCTAGATTTACATAAGTATCACAAATAGCTTATTTCTAAATGATGTTATTCACCAAGACAGAAGAAAAGAGCAAGTATGACACTTTCCAGCTTCTATTCTATAAAATTTCCTCTCCTAAGATGTTTTACTTAATATACACTATCCTTAACCACAATAGATTAGAAACAATTGATAATACAAGCATTCTTCTGTTTTTTCATCCCTTAGATATAGACAATACTTAGAATATTTTTTGAATAACATGCATATGATGGATGTGAACTGTCTCAATTGTATCTTATTTTGTATTTACGTGATCACTAATTTAATCAAGTTACTTTTCATGTACATTGAAAAACTCTTCAGCATATTCTACTTCTTCACAGAGTATAAGATCAAGATGACATAGCTTTTAAACATGAATGTATTAAAAACTCAATCTCTATTCCTAAAGCTTGTATGTTGGGTCAGCATGCTGTCAGTCCCAAATTGCTAAGTCTTGGACTTCCTTCTTGGTTTCTGGTAGCTCCTTACAGAAGCCTTTTCGTGTTTCTCCTGATTTAGCCAGCTTATATTCTGTCCTTCACTTTTTTCACCCTCAAAATCACACTGAATGCATACTGTGTGCCAGGAAATACGTCTTTTCTGCTTCCTCACAGCACACTGAGAAAACCAGATTTAAAAAATGTGATCACATAGCACTGTTTATCATCTTGTTGATTTTCTTGATGTCTCTGGGTCTTTCATTAGACTCTAAACTACTTCAGGTTATAGGCAGTCACTGTCTTTTAGGTGTTTATAATTTTAGTGATCTAGTATTTAAAAGGTTAAAGAAATTACCTATAAAAGAGATTGCAATGTGTATGCATTTGGTGCAGCTAATAGTGCTTCCGTTTCTGAGTATGCAAATAATTTTTCATGTGGCACTCTACAAAACATCATATTGCCATAAACACCTTTGTTTCATCCTATTGTTATGGGAGGGATTCCTGCCCTAGGGTTATGGGAATGGCCTGGCAAAGGACATACAACATTGGACAAAGAAGAATGACAGCAGATTATTAGTCACATATATGCATAGCCTGAGGGAAGAGGACATCACATGGCATGCAGTAATCACATGGGCCTATACTTGGGAACATGTTAAACAAGGGACTGTGGGAGGGGACAGGCCTTCCAGTGTGAAGAGGATGGTGTACCCTTGTATTTAATGGAGAGATGTGATTAGCTTATCTGAATAATTCTGTAGGCCAGCAGAGAAATGAGTTTTACCACTCAAGGAAAAGCAGGAATTGCATTTGTTCACCTGGATAAGGAGGGTTGTTTGACTAGAAAACCTTATCCATGGGGGCAGGAGGAGAGGGGTTCTGAGGTTAGGCCATTTGAAGCCCTTTCAGTTTTACTAGATGGCAAGGAAGTACATAATATTGAGCCTTAACTTTAGTCCTTACACCACACAAATCTGGATATACAAACTGAATTTATTCTAGCTGGTATTATCTTCATACAGAGATGAGCAGATTGTGGTCTTACCTTTGGTTAGACTTTTCAGTAACCACAAGCAAGGCATATTCAATAGAATTTTATTGAAATTTTTCTCCTATAGAATTTGAATAATTTATAAATAATGTTTTCTTGCTCTTTGTTATTTGTTACAAATGTGAATGAAACATTCCTGAGTGTACAGAAAACTGCTGACAGCTGTCGAAAGCTGTTTATCAAGGTGAAGACAAAAAAGAAAATATATTAGCAAAAAAAAATTATCAGACGCATATTAGTTATCAAAATGAATTCTATATAAGCACTGAAGGAAAATGTCCCAATATTCACAACTGTTCTCTGAACACTATTCAATGAATAAAAGTACCTGTGAAATTACGGAATCTCTAGTGTAACTGAATAAAAATAAAAGATTTATGCCATTTTCAGTGCACTATGGAAATATAATAGAAAGTAAAGTTTGCATAATTCGAATTTGGATGATACAATGAATAGTCAGGGAAACTAGTAGGAAGTCTACATACTTGTAAATTGATAAAATAATGTAATAATGAGTATTGAAAATGCATGGGCAAAATCCATTGGGCATAGTAATGAAACGTTTAGTTCATTTTTATTTTTGTCATACTCAAAAGGCAAATGTTATTAAGACTAAATGATTGGTCTTTTGATAGATTACATCTTAAAAAGTTAACCAATCTGCAAAATGAACAACAAAAATATAACATTTACAGTAGGGAAATTAATTTGAAGATACAAAGTAATATAACAAATCTCAAATGGTAGAAACACAAAACATATATGGAATTATCATCTCCATATTAAAAAATTAAAATTGTAACAGGATCACACACTGAATCATACTGAATAATTATCAGATATAGAAATGCTTTATATGTAAATAGCTTCAAATGATTTATCTTGATATTTCATTCACTCAGACATTCCTTCTGTCACTACTTCATGACTGGTCTACCACACATAATCATTCTGCTAAGAAAAAAAATCAAAAGAGTTGTAAACATAACAAGCATGGTTTCTGCTGTCATAAAATGTACAATATCGTGTGGAATTTCTAGCTGTAGTTCTGGCAGTCAGACACACTGTGGTTGAAATCTGAGGTTGTATATGATTTCTATCTCAAAGAGTGCTATGCAATACACCTTTCTGTGATGATGGGGATACTCTATATCTGTTCTATCTGCCAATATTAATAGAAATGTGACTAATGAGACCAATTTTTATTTAATTTGAATTAATTTCCTTTAAACTTAAATAGCCGCATATGGCTAGTGGCTACATTGGCCTGAGTGGCAGAACTATTGAAAATATCAAATGTACATAAAACAGTTGATATGGCACTTAGCACATAGTAAGTGCTTAATATCAAGTAGTTATTAGCATCCGTGATAATGATGACAATATAGATTTCCTGGGAAAGAGATCTGTTGTGTTTGGGGCTACTTTTTCCCTTTGATCTGATTCACATCAAACATAAGTCTTGGACATCTTCTGTTGTTCGAGCAGTTTATTATGAAAGCAGTCTTACAAGATAGATGGTAGGAGTGGGTTGATGTCACAAGCCAGATGTAATCGGCTAGATGATGAGAGGGAGATATTTGGAGACATCTCAGAGTTTGTTCTGAGAATACACGTTATGATACTGGTATTCAGTCTGTGTCAGGTAGCAGGTGGTGAAGCATCTCTTCCATGTTATAAGTATTAGAACTATTAGACATGGGTCACATTTTGGCACAATTTTGTATGTGCTAGAGTTGGAATTCTTGTAAGAGTGAGCTTTGATTCTGTGGTTTATGAGAGTTGCATCTGTGTTAAGGTGATCTTTTCCACTGTTAATCCCTGGGTCAGGATTGGAAATTTCCAGGCTAGGTTGCATTACACTGCTAAGTGACACACAGTGTAGGCTCTGCAAGATGTTTGAGTGGGCCTTATGTCTATCATTAATCTTATAGCCACAATATGCTTCTTATAGTACACTATGAGATCAAATAGTTTAAAAATTAGAAAAAACTTATTGCATATTTTGATAGTAAAGTTCACTAATGAACTGAATTCTGAGTAATCATAAGATAAATATTACTATAATGCTCACAGTCATGGTATTAAAATTTCATATACACATTAGAGTAGAATAAAGAAAAAACCCACAACTAAAACATAATACTTGAATAGCATTGATTTCTCACAAAGGTGAGTTCATATACAAATAACATTCGAGATAAGAGGCATCATGAATTCCCCAGATGGGACACCTGAAGATTCGTTTCCAGTTCAAAACAAGAGACATCTATAAAACATCACAGAATAGCAAGAGTTCTTTATCTTTTTCAGGCCTTAGCACTGCAATTCACGTGGTATAGTAATGCCATGTTATAACACCTCTGCCATGTTATAAATATGTTCAATAACTATTAGAAATGGGTCATATTTTGGCACGATTTTGTATATGGTAGATTTGGAATGATTGGAAATTGTTTATCTTGGTAATACTATATTTTAGAGTAAACACATTCCAGGAAGTGAACACAAATTCAAAATAACATGCTATCTAGACTGATTCATATTCCAACTAGAGATTATTCTTCACAAGAAGGTATACAGTGGGAAAGGAATTATAGTAGTCCTAAAGCCTACAGTTGTTTTGTATATAAGATGAGTTACTTCACATAAAACTGCAGTAAGTATTAGTTACTTTTATTTTATTGGTACCATCATAAACTGCTGAATATCCAGACTCATATGATATACTAATCTTATTCAGCTCTGAGCTATACTAATAATTACCCAAGTATACTAAAAAGGAACTACAACTATCCTACATCAATAATTGTGGGGCCTTGAGCTTGTCATAGGCAGCTTCCTAAGGTTACTTTTCTTCATGGGACATATTTTGGGTTCACAGTGCCACAACTGTGTGGTCCAAGTTATCATAGAGAGTCAATTAGTCTGGAATTTCTACTTGTTCATATATTGCTAGTCATAGCTGGACAAAATGCCTGATTAACTTTTCAGCAAAGCTATGGATGATAAGACCACAAACTTTGGGTTTATTTACAATAAACAACCCTGATAGACAAGTATGCCCTGATAAAATTATTATTTAGATAGTAATTAGTTCACAGCAATACTTGGAAGGTCCTCTACCCCATTTTATCACTGGACCTATATCTAACAGAAATTTTTGCACATTTTCACTGGGATGTTCAAATTTATGAAAAATAGTATTATTCATAATAGTCCCAAACTGACAACCAATTAAATATTTACCAGTAATTGAATAGATAAATGTGATATGGTATATTCTTTCAACATAATGCCATGAATTATGAAAAATGAATGAACTATAGCAACATATGTCTTCAGTGAATGAATCTCTATATGAGTTAAGAAATCAGACAAAAGCCCACTTACTGTACAATTCTATTTATTAAAATATTGAAAGTAGGCAAAATGAAACACTTACATACAGAGATGCATATTCAAGTGCAATCCTACAACGATACGTGTGAATACTGTAAGCCTACATGGTGGTTTTCTTTAAGGAGAGTAATGGAATTATGTTTAATGGGAAGAAGTAGAATGTTTCTGGGGGTATCAAAATGTTTTATTTCTTATCTTAGATAATGATGACATAGGAGGATTTGTTTTCTTTTGGGGAGGAGTTATTTTTTAAAACAATGTGTGTCACTGAACTTATATTCATTTTTTTTTTTTAAGAAAGACTCTCTCTCGGTCACCCAGGCTAGAGTGCAGTAGCACATCTCGGCTCACTGCAACCTTCACCTCCCAAGTTCAAGCGATTCTCCTTCCTCAGCATCTCCAGTAGCTCGGATTACAAGAATGCACCACCACGTCTGCTAATTATTGTATTTTTAGTAGAGATGCAGTTTCACCATGTTGGCCAGGCTGGTCTTAAAATCCTGATCTCAGGTGATCCACTAGCCTCGGCCTCCCAAAGTGCTCAAATTACAGGCATGAGCCACCATGGCCAGCATATTCAATTTTTCTGTATGTGAGTTTTACTTCTCAATAAAAAGTTGTAGAAGTAAGAGACTACATTTATAAAAAGAAACAAGAGAAGGAACTTTTCTTTGTTCTTCAGAAAAATGAATATGTATTATGCACTCAATATAATTTTTAGTCAAATATCTCTGATAGATATGGAGGTTGTTCTTGATGATTGACTAGACAGAATGAGGGTTTGCATAGAAGGAAATGTGTGATTATTTATCTTCCTATGTGGTTTGTTTTGTTGCAATAACTATCACTTTCATAGTTCAAAAATAATCCATAGTAAAATATGTATACAATTTTTAATTGGCAATTAGTATAGAATTTTATGACTTATCTTTAAAGATAGCATTGTTATAGGAATACAATGAGCATTGCTGACTGCCTCCTCATCATCTATTTCTGTGTCATTATTTCCCAGCCTGTAGGATGGGTGGGTTTGATTCCATCTTTCATGTCCAAGAATGGGTCATGATTGGCACCTCCTCTTGCAAAAGTTGTTGCTTCAAAACTGAAACTAAATTGTTCTAAACGAAATCAAGCCCATAGGGCGGGTAATGGTTGGAAGAAATAAAATTTTCCTTTTTAGACAGTGTGGGAAATGAATGTAAAATCTTAAATTGTGGCATCAATTTCACTACTACAGGAAAAGCCAGCCTGTGGATGAAGTGGCAAAGCAGAGAGTGTTTCAGTGATATTGAGTGGTTACTTGATCTAAATTAATCCAGGCTCTTTAGTTATTTGTGAGATGGAAAAGGCCATCTTGGTGAACCCTGTTCTTTTTGTGTACATGAGGCAAGTACTTACAATCTCCTTTTGTCATTTTGAGTTGGGTTTTCTGTAGTTTGCAATTGACCACACTTCACCTGATATAATTAAGACCTGGGTGGTGAAAAGAGCATTGTTTGTTATGCTTTGTTATGTTTTATATGTAGATTTGTGAATCTTTAAATTGTTTAAGGAATAATATAATTTTCAATAAACATTAGCTTTTATTCACATCTGAACAAAACCACAGTGATATAGGATGCTAAATAACTAAGCTAAAAGCTGATGTAAGGGAAATGCAATTCTATAACCTGCAGATTTTGACTTATTTTGTTGTTAAACTATTTGCAATTTTGCAAAAAAAAAAAATTATCTAAAAGGTACATGTAAAATCCCTGCTAATTCCAAATGGTCACAAAAGGTTTTCCATGCTTTCAATGATTTCTGACCTGTGTAGTTGTTTATGACAATTTTATAAAATAGTATTTGTATTATGTGAAGCAACGTACAGTTATTTATTCCTGCCAGCCTTGACATCTCAGATACTATTATTTTAAAAATGTAACCATATTTTCCAGCCCCAATTTATTTCCCTCTTTCCTTCATACTTCCATCAGCACTCATATGACTTGATGGGAGATTGTCTCATTTGAGCTCACAACCATTTCTGTCAAAAATCTGATTGTTCAGCAAATATCAAATATTGCCTTCAGATACAGAGTTTTATAAGAATGCATTCCAATTTTTGTCACTAAAACCAAATTCTTAACCGTGGACACTGAAGGAAGACATAGAGGTAACTCTGGAAGCCAGGAAGCAACAAAGTAACTATAGGCATAAGCTTGTTCCAAAATGTGGGGAATTATTGAAAACTGAGATATCAAAAAAGACTCTAATATTTATTTAAGCAGAAATATGTGACTCACTCTGAATTGAAAAATTAATTCTCGGATTTGTTGGATATGTTAATTGGTTCAAATCAAAATTAACATATGAAAAGGAAAGAAAGACACTGAAAATAGACTGTGAATTAAAGCAGCAAAAGAGGTAATAGAAATAAACCTTACATGTGACAGCCTGTCACCTCAATAAAACAGAGTTATGTGGCAAAAAGGCAGCCATTGCAAAAAACTATGACACTGATATCCAAGAGCAGCCCCAATGTTGGTCACATAGACACTTTCTTTACAAATATTCATGTCATTAATCTTCTTTCAAAAACCATTGAGGTATAAACATCAATCAGACTTACATTAACCAAGAATGCAAAAAAAAAAAAAATGAATGTGCCACACTCTTTCTTGCTGTTTCTATTTATATGCATTTTAACAAGTACTGCCATATGAGAGAGGCCAGATGTTCTGAATGCTTGTTTTTACCTGCCATATACATAGAGTGTACAACGTATCTTGAGACATTTAGAAACTCATTTTTCTGTATGTGTTATGCCTTGTGTTTGCTTTGTAATGTCTCCTAGAATGGGTCCAAAATGAGATTTACATTAGAATAATCTTGCTTATTTCTATGTTATATGATAAGCCGTTCATTACTCAAGTAAACACATATTCATACCCATAGACTGAGACAGAGAGCTAGTTTTTATATGCAATTTAAAAAATGATAGCATGAAATAGAAAATATAATAAATACAGGTTAATGTAGTAAAGTTAGAGAAACGTCTGTATATTCAAAACACTATTCAAAAGGCTAAAGAGGAATATAAATCTCTGCAATGATGTGCATCATCTAGGAGTCCAAACAAAAAAGGATAAAATAAAATATTGGTCCTCTTCTTGGGGTGTAAGGAAAATATTGAGACAGGTAGGAGGAACTCTGACTTAAGAAATTGGAAAACATTCTGTGGAAATTGTTAGGAGAAAAGACGCAAGTACAATCCATGCAGAGGAAACACTCTATGGAATGGATCACTACGTGTACAAGGCACTCAAGTCATTTATTCTGTCAATGATAGAGTTTGCTTAGGTAAGAATAGTAAGGTGATTTTGGACAGGTTTGCTGGACTTGATCACAAAGAATTTAAGTCTCCTGGAAAGCTGAAAGATCAAAATAAGGTGAGGCAAAGGTCAAAAGTGCACATTAAACTCTTACGTTAATAGCAGTGGTAAAGATTAAATGATATAGTGCAGGAAGCTGTTGGAGAAACCATAGGTTATTAGTGTTACTCTAAATAACACTAACATCAAGCAACATTTGAAGGGGATAACACATAGAAATGTGTGAGGAAGATATTTAAAATTTAATATCCACAAGATTGCAGTAAGTTACATTTTGGAATCAAGAGACAGAAAGGCACTCCTAGACTATGAAGGTCCTGACCTGAGTGACTAAAGGATGATGGGATGATAGTAAGAAACACTGAATTTAAAATGCTTTTTAATGGGAATTAAAATGAATTTAGACGTTGCACACATTAATATTGAAATTGTTATGGAACATATGTGGTTGTGTCATCTGTTAGAGAAACAGATGTGGTTATCACACAGGGATGCAGAAGTTGTTGCTATATAAAAACAGGAAAGACCTTGTCAAAGAAAACCAAAGATTCAGAACTATAACTTATGGAAAGCTTTAGTGCTTATAAAACTAAATTGAGAGACTGTAAAGTTAGAGCATATAATGTCTATTATACAGACATCTCATGTAGAGAAATGACATTTAAACAAGGAGAGAGAAAAGAAAGTTATAGAAGGTTATGGGTTAAATAACTACTAAAATATTTTAGATTTTGAACACCCTTAGATAACATAGTTGATGAGTAAATTAACACTTTATTTCCATTTTGTGATCTTTCCTTAAAATACCCCTATCTAAATCTGGTGTTTTGTTTCTCCTTCTCAGTTTTTAAAGAGCTTTTACATGGCAACAGACTCACAAAATCACCAATCAACCATGGGAAGGAATGTAAGGTGAAAGCCCTAGAAGTCATGAATAAAAGCGTTTAGTGGGACACTTGCCCTAAGTCGCTGAAAATGATTAGAATGTAAGTTTCTTAAGTTGAAACTTTGTTATCCTCTTCTACAAATTTTTGCTGTTGTTTATTTTGTTCGGTTTATATTTGTTACCCCAAATTCTGTACCTGGGACATGGTATGCACTCGATAACTCAACAATCCTGAGTTGGATTCTGTAAACTACCAATATTACATTAACTTGACTTTGTACATCATATTGTAATATACACAGAGATTATACGTATTATACTATGTGATTGTTAGCTATACCCAGTGAAATTGAATACACATTATTACCTCTAATTCATTAAGCCAAACTATGTAAAGTTAAGAGATTGGTCTTGGTTACTTGACCAATGTTATCCTGATATCGATATTTATATATCCCGACAATATTACTTAATATAATGGCAGTCATGGACAGTACACTGTAGTGTTTTTCTTCCTTTACAATAGCAAATACTTATTAGAATATACAAAAGAAACAAAGATAGTACTTGCAATATAATAAAGTGGTATAATGTATCAAATGATTAACAGGACACACATAAAAATGAGATTTTTAAAAGTTTTGAGAGATTTGAAAAATCTTATGCATAACTTAGAAGATTTTTAAAAGTTTTATTAAAATATATGGAAAAAGACCATGTATAAATTAAAAAAACTGTCATGTTTGTGAATGAGAGAAGTCCATATAATGATGGTCAATGCTTTATAATTTTGCTACAAATTTTTCAATAGAATTCTTTTTGTGTTGACAGTTTTTCCTTTACTCTTTCATATGAATATTTAAATTAGATTTTCATACATCACAGATTCACATGGACACATACACATCTCTCTATATAAATTGTTATAAATTCCTTTTTATGGCTAAATAGTATTTTATGGTGTATATGTACTACATTTTCTTTATTCAGTCTATCATTGATGGTCATTTGAGTTGACTCCATGTATTTGCTACTGTGAATAGTGCTGCAATGAAAATACACATATATGTATCTTTATAATCGAATAATTTATATTTATAATTTATAATTCAAAGGGATTCTAATGAAAATTCCGAGACAGAGATGTGTATGTGTCCACATGAATCTGTGATATATGAAAATCTAATTTAAATATTCATATGAAACAGTAAAGGAAAAACTGTCAACACAAATTAAAAGAAGAATTCTATTGAAAAACAGTCCTGTAAGAAATAGATGGAAAGCAATTTATACATTATAACATTACCAGTGATTTAAAAATAAAGAAACAGATTAGAAAGTCAAGAAATTGTCCCACATACGTGGAAATAGACATGTTAATAAAAGTGGCATTACATTGAAGAAACTCATTACCTATAAAAGAAGTAAAATATAGACACATTCCTTACACTGTATGTAAATGTACATTCTATATGGATTATTGATATAAATGTAAAAGCTATAAGTCTAAAATGTAAAGAAAGTATCACATTTTCTATGTGTGATTCTATTCCTCAGCTATTCCTATGATTTTCCAGTGGGCTCACAAACAAGTATTCATGCTAGCAAGGTTATGGTTATGCATAGACTCAGAAACATGGACTTCTGTTGACCAAGACCAATCTGGCTATATTCTTTACTGAGTGGCCGGTCGGCCAACATTAAATAGCAACTTTGAGCTTCCTGGTATAGTACCTTTCCCCAAAGGGATCAGCCACAGAGTTGGTGGCAGTTGATTATTTTTTATAATTTCTATCATGGAAAGTGCAATGTCTTTCTTAAATTGACACTTATTCTGCATATGAATTGGCCTTAATTGCCTATAATGCTTCTTCCTAAACTACCATCAGAGGAGTTAACATCTTATTCATAGTTATGGTATTCTACATAGCATCACTTTGTCTGAAGATCTCATTTCACAAATTATGAAACGTGGGAATGAGCTCATGTTCATGGAGTCACTTGTCTTTTTTATGTCTTTTTTACCGGTTCCGGGTAATTTACATAGAAAAGAGGTTTAATTGACTCACAGTTCTGCATTGTTGGGGAGGCCTCAGAAAACTTACAATGATGGCGGAACTCAAAGAAGAAGCAAACACCTTCCCAGGGTAGCAGCCGGATGAAGTGAGTGGAAGCAGAGGAAAGGCCAGACGCTTATAAAAGCATCAGATCTCATGACACTCACTATCATGAGAATACCGTGGGGGAAAGTACCCCCATGATCCAATTACCTTTGTCTGGTCCCACCCTTGACAAGTGGGAATTATGGGGATTTGGGAGATTACAAATGAAGATGAGATTTTGGGTAGGGACACAGCCAAACCATATCACCCATCATCCTGAAGCAGCTGACTTAAATTGTAGAATGGCTTAGTTATAACACAAGCTAGGTAGCACTCTAGTTGCAGAATGTACTCTAAATCATAGCTGAATAAATGGTGCTATTTCCCCTATAACCAAGATTCATAGATGTAGTAAACCATGAGTGAAAGTGAGAGTAACTGCTTTTACTATTTATTGTAGTGATCCACTAGCAATTTTTTTTTTTTTTTTTTTTTGCTTCCTATCCCAGAACTTTGGCCTTTTATGGACTAGGACACTTTGTTTTAAAGAGAAAAATGCTTCCCTCTGGAGTTAAAACAATTATTCCATCATTGAACTGGAACTTGAGATTGCCGCCTGCCACACTGTGTTCCACATGTGATTAATGAATGAGCAAAGATGGAAGTTATAGTACGGCTACAGTGTTTGATTCTGATTCTGACTACCAGGGAGAAATTGGGTCACCACTATTCAGTGAGTGTAAAAAAGAATGTGTCTGGAATGCCACAGATCCTAAAGAATGCCTCTTAAGGCTCTCACATTCGGTGAGGAAAGACAATGGTGAGCTACAAAACTCCAGTTGAATAAGACTGGTAACAGTTTACACACCTCAGAAATGAAAGTTAGGTCACCCCAGCAGAAAAGCAATCGCATCTATCAGAGGTGCTTGCTAAATGAAAAGACTCAAGTTCCAGCATTGGACAGGAAGACAGCACCTTTACAGAGACTACACTGAATCAATTCACACAATGGCTTCAGACTACTCCCTTAATATTTATATCTTAGTGGTTCTGTTTCTCTGTTCTAATTCTGGGTAATAAAAGAAATAGAAAGAGGTCAAATTTTTTTAAAAAATGTAATTGAAATGATTTTTTTAGATTGATATCCCAATTCTAATATTGGAAGCCAAAAGTCAAAGAAACAACATTCTGTAGGAAAATAATTTTCAGTTTGAAATTCCTTACCTAACCAAATGATATAAATATCTTTTTTAAAGTTTGATTTTATTTTTTTAAGCTCTGAGGTACATGGGCAGGTTGTGGAAGTTTGTAACAAAGGTAAATGTGTGCCATAATGGTTTGCTGCACCTATTGACCCATCACCTAAGTATTAGGCCCAGCATGCATTAACCCTTTTTCTTAATGCTCTCCCCATCAGACTCCCCCGACAGACCCCTGTGAATGTTGTTCCCTTCTTTGTGTCCATGTGTTCTCATTGTTCAGCTCCCACTTATAAGTGAGAACATGCAGTGTCTGGTTTTCTGTTTCTGAGTTAGTTTGCTAACAATAATGACTTTTAGATTCATCCATGTCTCTGCAATGGATGTGATCTAATTCCTCTTTATGGCTACATAGTATTTTATGGTGTATATGTACAACATTTTCTTTATTCCCACTATCATTGATGGTCATCTGAGTTGACTCCATGTATTTGCTATTGTAAATAGTGCTGCAATGAAAATACACATGTATGTATCCTTATAATCGAATAATTTATATTCTTTTGGTTATATGCCCAGTAATGGGATTGCTGGGTCAAATAGTATTTCTGGTTCTAAATCTTTGAGGAATCGCCACACTGTCTTCAACGATGGTCGAACTAATTTACATTCCCACCAATGGTGTAAATGTGTTCCTTTTTATTTGCAACTTCCTCAGGATCTGTT
>CAUYLG010012416.1:0-31790 GCA_963573385.1 Cacajao melanocephalus | reverse complement strand
AGGAAGGGGTCCAGTTTCTGCTTTCTGCACATGGCTAGCCAGTTTTCCCAACACCATTTATTAAACAGGGAATCCTTTCCCCATTGCTTGTTTTTGTCAGGTTTGTCAAAGATCAGATGGTTGTAGATATGTTGTGTTGCCTACAAGGCCTCTGTTCTGTTCTATTGGTCTACATCTCTGTTTTGGTACCAGTACCATGCTGTTTTGATTACTGTAGCCTTGTAGTATAGTTTGAAGTCTTGTAGTGTGATGCCTCCAGCTTTGTTCTTTTTGCTTAGAATTGACTTGGCTATGCGGGCTCTCTTTTGGTTCCATATGAAGTTTAAGGTGGTTTTTTCCAGTTCTGTGAAGAAGGTCATTGGTAGCTTGATGGGAATAGCATGGAATCTGTAAATTACTTCGGGCAGTATATTTAAAGCATTGGATTCAAGTCTTTGCTCCTAGAAGCCACGAGTAACTGCTAACTGATAAACTGATCCAGAGCCACCCCCCCCGCCGCCTAAAAAAATGATCCCAACCATAATCAAAAAAAGGGTTTTCTTCAAAGGGCCACCCCATAATTATTTATGGATTGATGGGATGTTTGCTCTCTTTTGATAGTCAAATGTGTCAAGTTTTAAAAAGTTATGCAAAATATTTCAAACAATACTTAATAAGTTACATTATTACGAATGTTCAGTTTAATATTAGATTTACCTTTCCTAACTTGCGAAAAAGCACTTTAGTTACAGAGAGAAGCTTTAAAGGTAGATACAGATATTTAGAAAGGTAAAACTGTAAAAGGAGCTGTAAAAGATTGTCTTTAAATTATGACAGCTGAAAAAGCCATCTCGTTTCCCATTTTAGAAGAAGTATTTTAAGCATCAAACGCAACACACAAAATGGTTTGAAGGAAATAGAGACAAGATAGATGGTGTCTAAAAAAAGAATGCAGTGATTTTTGTAGAATTCACCTTATTGCTAATTATATGATGAGGTGGGAAATCCAAATAGCTCCCTTGTGCACAGACTGCAGATTTTCTAGAACATTTAGTAAAACATAAAAATAGTTTTTGTTTTAAGTTTAGTTTCCCAATGCTTATCAGACAACGACCTCTATTTCTGTTTGGAACAAAAAAAGAAAAAATGTCTGACAGTCTATGAGTGAAGTCTACAAGTCACTAAAACCCTCAAAGGAGCGTCTTGTGAGAAGTTTAGAATTGCAGTCTGGGAAGGCTAAAAACCTCTGCTGATGTTTTTAAGCAAATAGACCTTTTGTATATCTTAGATCTTACCAATTTGGCTGCTATTTTGGTCTGGTAGGCAAGCTAGACAAGCAGTTAACTGCACTTAAATTGACCTATTGGTTGATTAAAATGAGATTCCTGATGAATTTTACTATGTTATAAAGAAAGAAGTTCAGAATGCTCAATAGGAAAGGCTTGGGAAAAGCTTTTGATGTTTAAATTTTAGAGTTGAGAAAATTAAGAACCAAGTAAATTAAGTGACTTCATACTAGGTTAATCAGTGAAACAAAGTAGAATTAAACCTGAGGCTCCTAAATGCTCTGGCCAGCTTTCTCCTGGTAGATGATGGATGATTTATACAGATCATTTGATAGGCCAAGAAAACTACCAATATGCTCATATTGGTGGAGTCCCTGTCTCTTGCATGCCCCCTTCTGATAAAGACTCATACATCTATACCAAAAAAAAAAAAAAAACTATTTAAGAGAGTGTTTCATAAGAGAATATCCATTTCCTCACTAAAGCAATAATATGCCTGCATATTTTCCTCTAAAATATCTGTTATATCATTGCATAGTGATGCATTAAAAGCAAAGCAAAACTTGGATCAAAATTATAGCTATTGCTGGTAAGACATTAACAACTTGGAATTGAAAAAGCCACACAAACAATAACTAAGAGAATGCGTTCTATCCCAAAAGGATTTCCGGAAGTAAATCAATAGTGTGGAAATATTAGTATTCTTATGTCTTATCCCTCAATATTTAAAAAGAAAAATAAGATTTAAATGAATTACTTAAAGTAACACAAGAAGAGTAAACTTAAAACCCACAAATCTAGGCATAATAGGGTGAATACTATATGTGACATTAGTTTTAATGAACTTAGACCTAAGTTCGGTGGAATTGTTTTTTAACATGAATTAATTCTTTACAGGTTTCTCATGATGAACTTTGCCCTTTGGCTTTTAATATTTTAATCCTGACTAAAACAAACAAAATTGTGACTATTAAGAACATGTAATAAATATTGGACTTGGGAGAAGTCCACCCCACGCTCATACCACAAACTTCAAGATAATGCAATAAAAATCATTTTGAAAATGTGGAAAGAAGATTCCAGAAATCCATATGTGAGCTTTCTTTTAGAGGGGCACAGTGTTACACGGCACAAAGAAAATGAAGGAATTAACAAATGAAGAAAAACTATAAGTGAGAAACTACAAACATAGGTGCAATTTTAATAAGCAAAACCAATAATGATGGTGGGCCACAGAAACATAGGATGTTCGCCTCACTACACTCAGCCTATTTCCTCCTTAACAGATAAAAATTACTGAGAATCCCAAGTTAGAAATGGCTCCAGTATGGATTCCACTTATCATTCCAGGAGGTATTTAAAAGGCAAATTGGAAGTAGAGTAGTAAAATGAACTACAAAAGTATTCATCTGGCTAAGAGCATTAGAGAAAAGAAAGAGCAAATGTGTGCTTGTAGAGAGAAAAAAGTTGCAGATAAAAACATGCAAGTCATAGGAGAAACTAAGAAACCCTCTTATTAGAGCAAACTGTATGGCTGAGAAACACATTGAAGATTTCACCTCAAATGCAACTGCAAGTGCATTCCTTGTCTATCTGGATAGACTCCCAACCTCACAGAATGGCCCCAGGACAAAAGTTTTAATAACATCTACTGTGAAAGACACATTGTAGGCTCCCTAGGCCCTGGGTACCCTTTCTACCACCTGCCTCATCCAAAGGGCTAAAAGAAAAATATCCTTTGACAGTGACCAACCTGGGCTAAATGTTAAGGCAAGCAATTGATAAAAACAAAATTTGAAACATCCTGACCACTCTGTATTTATAGAACTCATGTAACGGGTAAGAAATGATACTAATGATGATGGTGTAATGGTTGTAATGATGATGATGACCAACCAATTTTGAGTTCTTACAGATAGATTAGTCATGGTTTTAAATGTTTTACATTTATTTATTTATTTATTTATTCATTTCTCCCATCAACACACTATAGTATTTTTAATATCTTCCTTTTCTAGTTGAAATAACTGAGGCACAGAGAGATGAAGTCTCTCATGGAAGGTCAGGAAGACTGGTAAGTGGTAGAGGCAGGGTTAGAACACAGAGGGTTGCAGAGAGTCTGTTCCACGTGAAGTCAAATAATCATATGATAACAATTTGCACAATTATATCCTCAGTGGTACAGGAGCCTTGCTAAACATACAGTGCCTGAGACACAATCCTACCACAGAGTTTTTCTACAACTATTCCCTCTGCTGTGAAACGTCTTTCCCCAGCGACTCTCTTCTCATCCTCACTTACATCAAACCTCCACACTTACCTTCTCAATGAGACCCCCCGGGAATCTATCTCCCCCTCAGCCCGCTTCTCCTCACTCTCCCACCAACATTCTACATGTTCTTTAACCTGTTCTCTACCTCTATTCGTTTTTCAGTCTGTGTCAACTTCTAACATACTCTAAAATGTATGTGTGCGTTTCATTTATATTTTATTTTTACTCTCTTTTTGCTGGAATGAAACTATAAGAACAGGAATGTTAGACTCTTTTGTTCGTTGAGGGAACAGAACTTACTTGGTACATTGTCAAGACTCAAAAAATATTTGTTTAATAGATAAATGAAAAATAAGTGAAATGTAAAAGGGACTGTGACAAAATATATCATTCAAGAAGCACTAAAAACTGAATGCACTAGTAGCTTTGTAATAAATAGAAAAAAGTTCTCTGAGAACTACTTCACAAAAGAGTTTGGATAGAATTAATGGTGAATTGTTTCAGCCTTGCAGTAATCATTCATACTCTACAAGTAAAATATTATAAAATATATAGAAATAAAAGAAACATCCATTATTTTTGGAAAACCAGAATAATAACGATGGAACTGTGAGCAATAATGAGATTTATTATCTATTATTTTAGCATATATGCTATGTTTGTATATGTATGTGCATATATATGTACCATATGTATATATGTATAAAACACAATAATATTGCATTGTCCGTGGTGTGGGAATGCGACATTTTTATATAAACTTCTGATAGACCAGATTAGCAATAAGCATCAAATTTAAAGGGTATACCTTTTTATCCTAAAATCTTACTTATTATTATGACTATATAATTGGACAAGGTACATAAAGATGGGCATGCAATGTCATTAATTATGCTGTTTTTAAAAATAGCAAAATGTTTAGAAACACCTCCTATTTCGTAATTAATTTGTAGTTTTCTGTATAATATGCCCATGCAGGGAGCCTGCCACTGCTACTTAGAGTATTTAGTTGATCCTGGAACAACACAGATTTGAATGTTACGAGTCCACTTCCACACATAATTTTTTTTTTCAGTGAATCCGGTAGGCCTTTCATATTGGTGAGTTTCACATCCACAACCAGAGATCTAAAATTCAATATTCCTGGCATCAAAAACCCATGTATAGAGAAGATTGACGTTTTGTGTCTGGAACTCATAGGGCCAATTTGGAGATTTGAGTATGTGCGACAGATCCTGGAACCCGTCTTCCACAAGCACAGAGGGATGACTGCCTATTTACGTACATTGACATGGAACTACAGTATGTGTTATTGACTGAAATAGAGCATGCTTCCAATTAGCATGCGTGTAATGCTATGCATGTTATGATATAGGTGTGTGAGTACGCTTGTGTGAGGGTGTATGTACAATTACACTTCTGTGGAGAGACAGAGGCTGAAAGGAAATTGAGAATTTTGTTCTGGCACTTGGCATCTAGGGTAAATTTTCACTTTCCTCTTTATTCTTTTTGAATTGGATTCTATTTTCTGCAGCCAGTATCAAAAATTTTAAGAAAAAAATACTGATATAGAAAAGGAAGTTAGGAGACAGAATGAGGGGAAAATGGATCAGAAAAAAAAAAAACTACTTTAGCTGCATAGGTAAAATTGAACTAACGTATTTGACATTTTAATTAGATGTCCAGGTTTACAAAATGTCTGAAAAAATATTAAATGATTTGGGAAGATAACTTTTATTACATTGTAATTAATTGAGATTACATAGATATAGCAACTCCCCTACTGACAAGATCTAAATTACCGTGTATCATTAAAATATTAGTAGTAGACTCTCTTATGTAAAATAAAAATTCCATCTGAAACCAAATCATTACTAGGAATCCATAGGTATAAGACAATATGCTTAGATTTCTTTGTATTTTCTGATAAATCTGTGGAAAATTTATCATCTCTTATTTTTAAATGTCTCTGCTTAATTATTTTAAAAATTTAAAAGTAAAGAGATGTTTTCATTATTCACATGCTTGATGTCAGGAAAATAAAACATTGATCACAACTTGAAACAGGACTCTTGAGCTGAAGGATCAGAAGTAAAGAAGAAAAATACGTTGAAGACAGAGAACTAAGCATTACATTTGGTGGGATAAATGTTCATAATGAATCACTGTCCAAATAAAGAAAAAAACCCTGCTATTAAAGAGAAATAACTATAATGTCACCATTACTTTTAAGTTTCAGTTCAATTATAATCCTGCTGAAGAAAGAGTGATGTGTGGACAGGACAGATTTGATGGGTGTTTATGATGGTACTTTGGGTTCCTTAGCCCACTCGTTCGTGATACTACCACCTTCACCCCACAGTATATGTTATATTTGAAAAAAAAAAGATATACTTTCAGAGTGATTAAAAGATAGAATCAAGTAATAGGGTATGGACAGAGCAGGGCTTCTGTGATGTTGTTGTCAGGAAACATCGCTGTACAGGTGACACTGTAGCTTGGGTCAGGTGGGTAAGGTGGAACCATCTTGCAGAAAGTCAGAGGAAGAGCAAAACAAAGGCTGCAAAGAGAAACAAGATCTGTAACTAAAGGGAAGGGAAGGGACACTTTTATGTCTGAGGCTAGCAGCGCAGGGGAGGAGCCCATTGGGAACGGCATCAGATCAGGAGAAGAAGCATGAGCTGATCAGGTCACTCCTAAATCACTGTGAAGCCAGGCAGGGGTTTTAAACAAAAGAAGAAGAATCTTATTTTTTACCACAAACATGCCACTAGGATCTGTACAGAGAATGTAATGTGGAGGATAAGAGCAGATGCGAGCGGAACATTTAGGAGACTGTTACAATTAGTGAGGATGACAGTCACTGGAAGTGCATGCCAGCAGGGAAATGGACTGGACTTGCCAACTGCAAGAGGTACTTTGGAAACTGACTTAGGAACACCACCGATGGAGGTGAGGAGCAGGGGAAACAAAAATAAAAATATGATTCTACGGAACAACCTCTGCGTGTGTGTGTGTTTGTGTGTGTGTGTGTGTGTGTGTGTGATATCACCCCAGTCCACATAAAAGCAAACAATTGTTTCACCAAAGAAATAAAGCAAATTTAATAAAACTTTATCAATATTTTTGAAATTAACTTTTAACATTAAAAACAATTCAAATTTTAGTTTTCCAGCCAACAAGGTCAATAATTATTTCACAGATGATCCAGCTTGTGGCTTTCTACAATACAGCACCAATACTGAAATAAGGAGGATGTGAGTGACAATCATGACAGCCACATGACTGATGTCTGAGCATTGCATTAAGTGGACTTCTTCAGCCAGGAGTCATTGTACAAATGAATCACAGATATTTGGTTAAGGTGAAAATATTTAGTTTGAGCAATAAATTTTGGTAAGCATTAATTTATTCCCTGATAAAGTTCCAGTTTCATTTTGAAGCTCTGAACTGTATTAGTGAGAGCTCCCTAAAGTATACCGCGGACTTCTTGAAGTATATTTAATTTACATTTTAATGTGGTAAGAATTTTTACCACTTTGAAAATGATAATTAATACATAAGGTAATCATTATATATAAATGCCAATTTTCCCCTTGAGTATTCTCCACAGAATGAGTCTCAAATTCATTGTAAAGTCACGAAATATCATGTCTCATGCTTCACAGGTAAATTCACTTTGATTTTTTCTTTCAGAAATGCTCATGCTCTTACTGTCTTTAAAGCCACAACATTGAGGGGAACATTGCCACTTCTGAAGGTCCTGGCAAAGACAACCATTGCTTGACAGAAAATATGCAGAGGAAACCGGTAGGGTGGCCAGCTCATCCTGGTTTGCCTGGGAATTTCCCAGATTTAGCATGAAAAATCCCACATCTTGGAACATCTCCCAGTCCCGAGCAAATCAGAATGGTTGGCCACCATCAACAATGGAAAAAAAGTATGTGTACCATCCAGAGAACACCCAGCGGGAAACCTCAGGATGATGGATAGAGAGGATATTTTGTGTATCATCGTCCGTATATTATTTTAACCCAGAGGCTCTATCAATGTAAGTGCAAACCAAGTACAATTTCTAGACAGTTTCTATTTTTGATAATATGGTCATGAGCATAGGTCAAATAAAGCATGCTCTGAGAGGTAAGTGTGCTGTGCTATGCTGTGCTGTGCTAGACCACAATGGAGATCACTGGACATCGCTGTCATACACTCCTGAGAAAATGGGAGGAGAAAACAAAAGCAAGAACAAAGCATTGTCACTCTTGAGCTCCTTTCCAAGGCCTTCTGTGACAGCAGTGTGGGGATTTATCAAAGTAGGGCCCTGCTGTCCGCAGCCAATTTCAACTTTAACAATGGGCCAGCCTGGCTGCTTTGAGTCCCGTAAGTCCTTTGGTATAAAGGGCACTGGCTTGCTCTGACTTAAGGACCAGCTCCATCATTTTTTAAAACAGTCTCTCCCCACTTTTGCCTAGATCTCGAGGAGCTGCAAAATTAGTTTATATGTCTTCTATTGCTGGCTATATCATGTTCCTGAAATTGAACGGGATCTAATAAAATATTATAAATTTCATATTTTCATAATTATTTCCATAATTACTGTATTTTCATAATTACTATATTTTGTTTATTGGAATAAATGAAACTCAAAGAAAACTCCTGAGTATCATTTCTTCATTATCAACATTGATAATGAGGAATCATTTTCAGGCACGGAAAGGGACCACAGTCGGGCCAGCATGAATACTGATCTCCCACACACACACGCCAGGGACAGGAAGCAGCAAGGTTCACAGAAAAGAACCACCGTGAAGTTGGATCTCAAGTTACAACTCAAGATGGGACTGAGCACAGTAGTGTTTCATTTGTATGATATTCTGAATGCTGCTTCTTAGCACACATGCAATTTAATTTTAATGGTTATTTTACCATAATTAATAAACAGCCACTCAGAGTGTTATCTTCACATGATAACATATTCACAGACTTTATTTATGCCAAGGGTACTTTTACTGAACTTCATGTTCTAGAGAATTGTGGCACTGTCAACAATAGCTTTACCATTTATGTATTTGTAAGGTTCATTTTTAATGAAAATTCTTTGTGAACTCACGGACCGGTTTCCTTGATAATAAACGAGTAGAGAAACATAGAAAGGGCCTGCCTAGTGCAGATGTCACATACTGGATAAATTCACTTTAAGATTTGTTAACGGAAATACAACTTTTTAATACAATAAAGGATGATACAAGCTGGCTTATTTAATCAGGGTTTTTTTTTCACATTTATATCACCTAAACTTTATCCAGAATAACATACAGAATAGTATTAAAACCTATTACTTCTAACAGGTAGATATTATTACTTTTAATGAGTGTAGAAAGAACGATTACTTTTGGACAATTAATTTTAAACATGAAAATGTCTCATAGCATCATCAGACACTATGCTTCAGCAGTTTGAGCTTTATTTCCTGACTTAAAGCCAAAGATCAGAAGTCTCACATTAGTTTTACAGATTAATTTTAGTAATTTTTAATTGTGCATAATTATAAATTAACTTAGGTTGGAGAGAGGAGATCCATAAACAGAGTTGTGAGAAACCCTCTTCACCCTCTTGTACCTTAAACAGAGAGCTCAGTTAGCATGTATACACATGTACATGAACATGCATACACACGCAAACATACGATCACACATATTTGCATATGTGTACATTTGTCCTTCCTTCCTTCCTTCTTTCCTTCTTCCCTCCCTCCATTTCTCTCCCTTCCTTCCTTCCTTCCTTCCTCCCTTCCATCCTCCCTCCCTTCCCTCCCTCCCTCCTTCCTTTCCTTCCCTCCCTCCTTCCATCCTTCCTTCCTCCCCCCCTCCATTCTCTCTCTCTCCTTCCTTCCTTCTTTCTTTCTTTCTTTAATTCTTTTCTTTCTTTCTTTCTTTCTTTCTTTCTTTCTTTCTTTCTTTCTTTCTTTCTTTCTTTCTTCTTTCTTTCTTTTTCTTTCTTTCTTTCTTTTTCTTTCTTTCTTTCCTTCTTTCTTTCTTTCAATATGGTCTCACTGTCATCCCAGATGGAATACAGTGGTATGATCATGGCTCACTGCAGCCTCAAACTCCTGGGCTTAAACAATCCTCCAGCCTCAGACTCCCAAGTAGCTGGGACAACAGATGCATGCTAGCATGTTTGGCTATTATTTTTCCTCACAAGATTTCTCTAATAGTTGTCATTTGAAGAAGGAGTTTAACAATTAAATTTAAAAATAATGCATTGAATGCTGATATCAGAGGAGAAATATTTGAGTTTGAAAACTATGGCATTTTATTGGTGTGCATGACTACCTATGGATTAGCCTATCTATGATCTCCTGGCTTTTCAGAAAGATAAGATTTCATATATTTTTTTCCTCCTTTATAACTATTTTTTTCTATAAATTTTTAAACATTGTATAAAGCAGCTTATTTAATTTCACAAATCCTCTGTTCTCATTACTTCTGCATTTCTATATAAAAATATAAATAACATGAAAACAGAAAATGGACATTTACAGCAGCAAATTGGAAAAAAAAAAAGAAATACTGACTTTACGCAGTTGTCTTTGATCTTCTTTAATTTGCTTTGTGTCAGATCGGTAGACAGGCTTTAAATTTGCCCACTAATCCCACCTAAGAAGAGCAGGTGGGAGCCACCAAATAATATTTCATGACATTTTAACATTAGTCTTTCATTTCAGACTTTGAAGAAAAAGCCATTATGTAAATGGTGCCTTGGAGGACTCTTCCCTCCACTTATTCAAAACCTCACAGCCGAGTTGATCTGTGAAAACATTGCTGACAAGCTGAGTCACTGCTCTCCAATCCCCAAGCACTTTCCTTCATATTAATAGAGTGTGTCCTAGTTACAAAGCCCTTTCACACACATGAACACATTATCTTCATCCCAAACCTGTAAAGTAGGATGATTTTTCTCTTCATTTTACACCTGTGGAAACTAGGACTTCACTCATAACTGCGGTTCAGTAAGCGATACAGCTGGGTAAGACAAAGAACTACTCTCACCCATCCTTCTGGCTTTGTGTCTAACCTACATCACACACAGTGGTACTCTACTATGCATTATTAGTAGTTGGGTGCACTTCTTGTACAGATATCATTAGAACTCCAAAAAAGTAGACATTTTAGGGTGTAGACCCAAACCTTTCTGGTAGTTCCTATAGTACCTGGTACAATCTGAGGCATCATGGAACATAATATGAATTTAAACTAAAATTCAATTCACCAACTTAAATCGATCATTGACTACATTTTTAAAAGCAGGATACAAAGAAAAAAGATTTCAAATGTTAGGGAGAAAACACTCAGGCATGAGAATAGTTGGGAGAAGTAGTCTTCCCTTCCATTTTAGTGTTTGTTAAAGGTCAGGATATTTGAAAGTATATATATATATATATATATATATATATATATATATATATATAATATTTTTAGATGTATCACACTTTATTTCCTTTTTTTTTCTTTTTTTAATTATACTTTAAGTTCTGGGGTACATGTGCAGATCTTGCAGGATTGTTACATAGGTATACAGATGCCATGGTGGTTTGCTGCCTCCATCCCCCTCGTCACCTACATTAGGTATTTCTCCTAATGTTATCCTTCCCCAAACTCCTCACCCCCTGCTATCACTCCTCTAGCCCCACAGCCCCCAACAGACCCCAGTGTGTGATGTTTCCCTCCCTGTGTTCATGTGTTCTCATTGTTCAACAATCATTTATGAGTGAGAACATGTGGTGTTTGGTTTTCTGTTCTGTGTCAGTTTGCTGAGAATGATGGTTTCCAGATTCAACCATGCCCCTGCAAAGGACATAAACTCATCCTTTTTTATGGCTGCATGGTATTCCATGGTGTGTATATGTGCCACATTTTCTTTATGCAGTCTACCCTTGATTGGCAATTGGGTTGACTCCAAGTCTTTGCTATTGTAAACAGTTCCACAATGAACAAACGCGTTCATGTGTCTTTATAATAGAATGATTTATAATCCTTGGGGTATATACCCAGTAATGGGATTCCTGGGTCAAATGGTATTTCTATTTCTAGATCCTTGAGGAATCACCACACTGTCTTCCACAATGGATGAACTAATTTACATTCCCACCAACAGTGTAAAAGTCTTCCTTCTTCTCCACATCCTCTCCAGGATCTGTTGTCTCCAGGTTTTTTAATCATTGCCATTCTAACTGTCGTGAGATGGTATCTCAATGTAGTTTTGATTTGCATTTCTCTAATGACCAGTGATGAGCATTTTTTCATATGTCTGTTGGCCTCATATATGTCTTCTTTTGTAAAATGTCTGTTCATATCCTTTACCCACTTTTGAATAGGCTTGTTTTTTTCTTGTAAATGTGTTTTAGTTCTTTGTAAATTCTGGATATCAGCCCTTTGTCAGATGGGTAGATTGCAAACATGTTTTCCCATTCTGTTGGTTGCCGATTCACTCTAATGATTCTTTATTTTGCTGTGCAGAAGCTCTGGAGTTTAATTAGGTCCCATTTGTCTATTTTGGCTTTTGCTGCCAATGCTTTTGGTGCTTTAGTCATGAAGTCCTTGCCTATGCCTATGTCCTGGATGGTTTTGCCCAGGTTTTCTTCTAGGGTTTTTATGGTGTTAGGTCTTATGTTCAAGTCTTTAATCCATCTGGAGTTAATTTTAGTGTGAGGTGTCAGGAAGGGGTCCAGTTTCTGCTTTCTGCTCATGGGTAGCCAGTTTTCCCAACACCATTTATTAAACAGGGACTCCTTTCCCCATTGCTTGTTTTTGTCAGGTTTGTCAAAGATCAGATGGTTGTAGACGTGTGGTGTTGCTTCCGAGGCCTCTGTTCTGTACCATTGGTCTATATCTGTGTTTTTCTTTTAATGCTTGAGTTAAAAGAATAGTATCTTTGTAAAAGCATGATGTATTAAATTGATAAAGAGTATTTAAGAATTTTCAAAAATATTTCCAAACGAAATGCCTCTATCACTGTAATTGTCAGTGATTATAAATATAAATTATCATTTTGTCTAATTTAACTTAAGAAGAAGCTCCTATCTATTGTCTCCACTTTGCTGATTCCTACCCTTCTGAGTACCAATCAATGGCAGCACAGTTTGTGAACTACTGCAAGAGACAGGCATGGTTTTTCTAGCACTCTCCTCAGCTCTATTTAACATCACGTATTGGGATGTATTGGAACTTACTATAATTATTACTTTTAGTTTGTCTCCCCCTTTAGACTGAATTCATGGAAGGCAGGGACTTTCTCATACATTCTTACATCTTAGAAATTAGAGCAGATCCCAGAGCACAATTAGTACTTAATAAATGAATGAACAAATCGATGGTATCATAATAAAAACATTAACTAAACCAAACTAAAAAATTCACATGTCCTCCTAAAGTGAACATAAATCAAAATTTAATGTCACTTTCAAGTAATTGTTGACTATGTTGACAGCATTAACCATCATTGTGAGTCTGAGGTGACCTTACAAAATACATAATAGAGTATGGCATTGTCAGGTGCTTAGTGGATCTTCTTTCCAATAAGCAATAATCAAACTTGACAAAATTGTCAAAATAATCACTTTAAAACTCTGTCAACCAGCCAAAGACCAAAGGCATGAAACAAATGGAAAAGTGATTATTCATGAATAATCACTAAACTTTGGGTAAGAACACTAGGAGTCTATGGGCATTCTTCCTTTCTCCTTCACCCCTTAACCAAAACTCCATACCGCAGCTCAAAGAAAGTCAAGCTATGACCATCAACATCATTGCCAGAGAAGTCTCACTTGATTAGGAGTTGAACTTGTAAAAACTCCATGCCTACCAGTATTGTTAGTAGCAGTGGTGGTCTCAGAAGTAGGTAAATGGGTAAACCTAGCGGCTCAGCTAGCCTATGGCTTCATCCAAATGTAACAAGGACATCAAGGAAATAAACAGCCATTGAGGGCCTGAATAAGCTCTCCACAAATTCCTGTGGTGGGAAGGCTACACACAAACTTAGGAAAGACTGAAAGCTATTCACATATTCCTGGCTGACTCTGAGCCTGTTTACATAAGGAGCAGAAACATGAAAAGACGTGGTAGAAAGTAGAAGCTGTAATAGATTTAAATACTGTGTAAACTTTGAATGTGTTCCCCAAACCATACAGATCCACAGTCAGAATAAAAGCCTTACTGGTTTGAGGCATTTGAGAAGAAATTTTGATAAATCACTGACAAATATTAAACTACACAGACAAATGGGTGATCTGTAAGAAGTCAGGCTTAAAAATAGAAATGAAAAATTACAGTAATTAAATAACTGTGAAGAGACATCAACAGCACACATTGTGGAGAATAATTCCACAGATTTAGTCCAGGTAAGTTACCAAACAAAAAAACATTAAAAGAAACAAACTAAGAAACATCACTCAGAAGTGAAAAATCAGGATCTAGATTTGTCATATTACCTAAATTCCCAATTTTCAAGAAAGATTTAAGAGAGGAATAGAGAAGAGAAAAATGTGACAAAGAAAAAACGTCAACAGAAATTGTCTGAGTGGGTTCTGATGTTATATTTAGCTGATGAAAACTTGAAAGCAGCTATTATAATCAAGGAATTTAAGTTAACCATGTTTAAAGAATATGGAAAATGAACTGAGCACCAAGACACCTGTAGAACATCAACATTCAAACTAATATATATGTAAAGTGAGTCCCAGAAGGAGAAGATAAAGGAATAAAATTTAAATAAATAATCATGAAAATGTCCCAATTTTAAGACATTAGTGTACACATCCAAGAAGTTCAAGAACCCAACTAGGATAAACACAAATAATCTGCACTTAGACACATATAGTCAAACTGTTAAAACAAAAGATAAAGAGAATATCTTGACACCAAGAGATTATCACATACATGGGAACAACATTACAATTAATAGCTGAATTTTCATCAGAAGGAGTAGAAGCCAGAAGGCAACAGAACAACATAGTCTGAAGAAGGTACTGATAAAAAGAGTCAACCAATCATTCTATATTCAACAAAATGATTTTTTTAAAAAGCAAAATACTTATGTTAACAAATTTGAAAAGACTGAGAAAAGCTGATACTAGCAGATCTCCATTATAGACTATACTAAAGAAATTCTTTGAAGCTTAAAGGAAATGACATTAGACATGAAAATTTATCCACACAAAAAAATAAAGTGTACTGAAAAAGGTAAATATGTAAGTATGTATAAAAGACTGTATATCTTTTTCTTTCTACATTTAGTGATAAGACATAAGATTGTAAAAACCAGTAACACTGCATCTTTGGGTTTTAATATACACATAATACATATATGAAAATAATAAAACAAAGGAGACAGAAGAAAAATAGAACTGTACCAGTGCAAAGTACTTTTGCTTTAACAAAATTAAGTTAGGATTCATCTAAAGTGTGACAAATTAAGAAATATTTTGTAATCCACAGGACACCAAGAATATAATCTGTAAAATAAACATAATTAAAATGATATACTAAAATATCTATTTAACAAAGAAGAGAGTCAAGTGGGAACAAATGAAGAAAACCAACATAGAAAATAGCAAATGGCAGAAATAAATCCAAGCTATCAATAAATACTTCAAATAAAAATGGAATAAATATTCAAATGGAAAGAAGGAATTGCCAGACTAGATAACAAAACAATATCCAACTAAATATGAGACACACTTTAGATCCAAAAGCAAGTCTCATAAGTTTAACTGTAATCATAACACATATGATCTCCAACTACAACAGAATTAAGTTAGAAATCAACAACATGCATTTTGGGAAACTTCCTGATATTTGGAAATTGAATAACATACTGTAATATACTAATATATTTATAAATATTTGATGTTATTACTCTTGCATCAAAAATGCACAAAGGAAAACAAAATGTGTTCAAATAAAATAAAAGCACATGTTAAAAGCTATGAAATGCAGCTAAAGCAGTGGTTAGAATGAAATCTATATCTTTGAACACCTGTAACAGAAAAAGTTAAAATCAGCAAATTAAGGAACTAGAAAATTTAAGAAACTTCCACCTTAAGAAACTAGAAAATTTAAACAAACTGAACCCAAAACAAACTTAAGGAAAGAAATAAGGATAACAGAATAAATCAATGAAACAATAAAAGAAAAGTCAGAGAAAAATCAGTAAAGTAAAAAGTTGGTTTTTTGAAAGATCAGTAAAATTATCAACTGTCAGCTAGGTTGACCAAGACAAAAATGAAGGTAAACAAATGATCAAAATCAGGAATGAAACAGGAGCTACCACTACTGATCCTACAGAATTTTAAACATTTTAGGGTATACTATACCTTATGGTGAACAACAACTTTATTTCTAATACATAAGGGAATATATACATCATTCTCAGCAAACTGACACAAGAACAGAAACCCAAATAACTTAGATGAACAAATTCCTAGGAACACACATACTAGTAAAACTGACTCAGGAAGAAAGATAATATGATATATCTGTAACAAGTAAAATCATTTCATTATTAAAATCTCTCCATAAAGAAAATCTCAGGCCCAGGGTATATAACTGGTAAATTATATAAATATTTAAAGACAAAATTAATTACTTGCAAACCTTTCAGAAAATAAGGGATATGCAACTCATTCTATAAGTCTATATTATCTGACATCGAAAACCAGACAGACATCAAAAGGAAAAACACAAAACAAAAACTACCAACCAATATATCCTTCATGAATATACATGCAAAGTCCTTAAACTATTAGTAAACTAAGTCTAGCTGCATATATCCTATAATCAAGTGGGATTTATTGCAGAAATGCAATGTTACTTTAATGTTTGTAAATCAATTAATAGAATATACCATACTAATAGAAGAAAGAACATAACCATATGATTGCTCAATTAATGCAGAAAAAGCATTTAATGCAATCAAATATCTTTTCAGGATAAAAACTCAGCAACAGCTGGGCACAGTGGCTCATGTCTGTAATCTCAGCACTTGGCAAGGCCAAGGTGGGCAGATCACAAGATCAGGAGACTGAGACCATCCTGGCTAACACAGTGAAATGTCATCTCTACTGAAAATACAAAAAGCTGATCGAGGTGGTAGGCGCCTGTAATTCCAGCTATTCGGGAGGCTGAGGTAGGAGAATCGCTTGAACCCAGAAGGCAGAAGTTGCAGTGAGCTGAGATCATACCACTGCACTCCAGCCTGGGCGACAGAGCCAAACTCCATCTTAAAAACAAACAACAACAACAACAAAACTCAGCAACAAGGAATAGAAAGGAACTTCCCCAACTTGATAAATAGCATCTTCAAAAATCCCCACAGCTAGCACCATACTTCAAGATGTAAGGCAATATTTTCCACTTAGAACTGAGAACACCTCCTCAAAACTTCTATTCAATATTTTACTGGAGGTTCTGGTCAGTGCAATAAAGAAAAAAACAAATTTGGTTTTTCCTATAAATTTATCCAAAACTTAGAAGTTTTCAGTAAAAATTCACTGTGTTATTTCTAAACCTGAATATATTTTAGGGAAAAAGAGGTAAGTTCTAAAAGATAATGTTCTATTTCCATTTCTAGTACTTCCAAGGAAAATTAATTTGCACAAACATCACACCAAAAACAGTGGAAATTTTACACAACATATTTAAAAATCTATCTTTTTTAATGTGTTGCATAGCTAGAATAAAACTAAACAACACGCAAACAGGCCAAAGGCACAGTGAAAGCAGAAATCTTAGAAAAATAAGAGCTCTGAGGACAGCTTCAGGTTATATTCTATTAAATCCTAGTGACTTTTAAGTATCATTTTGTCATTTGTGGGTGCATAGTAGATAGGAGACAAAGCATAGGGCCCTACTCAATGTGATAATGGAATGGGAAAATAACAGGGTTTTTTTTTTCTTGCTTTTTAAAATTTTTGCAGTCTACCCATCTGACAAAGTCCTAATATCTAGAATCTACAAAGAACTAAAGCAGATTTATAAGAAAAAACAAACCCATTCAAAAGTGGGTGAAAGATATGAACAGACACTTTTCAAAAGAAGACATTTATGAGTCCAATAAACATATGAAAAAATGTTCATCATCACTGGTCATGAGAGAAATGCAAATCAAAACCACATTGAGATACCAATTCACACCAGTTAGAATGGCAATCATTAAAAAATCAGGAGACAACAGATGCAGGAGAGGATATGGAGAAGAAGGAAGACTTTTACACGTTGGTGGGAGTGTAAATTAGTTCAACCATTGTGGAAGACAGTCTGGCAATTCCTCAAGGATCTAGAAATAGAAATTCCATTTGACTCAGCAATCCCTTTACTGGATATATACCCAAAGGATTATAAATCATTCTATTATAAAGACACATGCACCTGTATGTTCATTGCAGCACATTTACAATAGCAAAGACCTGGAACCAACCCAAATGCCCATCAGTGATAGTCTGGACAGGGAAAATGTGGCATATATACATCATGGAATACTATGCAGCCATAAAAAAGGATGAGTTCATGTTCTTTGTAGGGACATGGATGAATCTGAAAACGATCATTCTCAGCAAACTGACACAATAACAGAAAACCAAATACCACATGTTCTTGCTCATAGGTGGCTTTTGAACAATGAGAACACACATGAGCACAGGGAGGGGATCATCACACACTGGGGTCTGTGGGGTCTGTTGGAGGGGGTGCTAAGGGGGTGACAGCAGGGGTGGAGAGTTTGGGGAGGGATAACATGGGGAGAAATGCCAGATATAGGTGATGGGGGGATGGAGGCAGCAAACCACCTTGCCATGTATGTACCTATGTAACAATCCTGCAAGATCTGCACATGTACTCCGGAACCTATAGTACAATTAAGAAAAAAAAAAGAAAGAAAAAGAAAAAAAATAACAGGTTTCTAACAGGTAAAACATGCAAAGGCTGTCATTCCAAAGAGGTGTATTTTCAGTGTGGCAGTGAACTAGAAATAAATCTTCGACAGCTAGAAAACTTGAGAGATATTATCAAGATAGCTGAGTAGTATGGGATGCTTCCCCCACACAAGAAAAAAAGCAACAAGTAGATAACTACATGGCAAACTGCATGCCTAGGGAGAACAACAGAATACATGAGAAAACAATAGAATACAGTAAAGAGGTGATGGAGGCACTTCTGAGGCACTGGAACTTGGGAAGGCAGCATAGAGAAGGAAGTGAAGAGCCCTGGGATTGGTTCAAAGTCAACAGAGACTCCCCATTGTGAGAAAAGGCAGGAGATCCCTAGCAGTCCACATTCCTACCACTGACACCTGCAATCCTAGCTGCAAGGGAGCCCTACAGTATTCATAGGTCTTGAGATTAGTGTAGGGAGGGAACTCAAGCTGAGTTCCCACCTCCTCCCAGCCATTCTCTGGAACCCAGTCTACTGCATTTTGAAAACAGAGCCACTGCTAAAACATACCCTGCCTAGAAACCCCAGAGGCCCTGCATCTCTGCATTTCTGAAGTCTTATCATCATCCAATCCAGAAGGCTACAGGGCTGTGATTCCAGCTGGACCCTGTGGTGTGGCTGTGAACTCAGCACCTGAGGCAATGCAGTGGCCTGTACCCCAGGGAACAGGTGATATAGTACATCAGGGAGGCCATCTTCAAGAGAGAGAGAGCCAAAGCATGTGCTGCCCAGAACTTGAGAGCTGATGGCCTAATGACCATCAGAACCGTTACATACCCATGTGCACTTCCCAAAGGCCCGGGGACTGGCCTGCCTGGGGCCTGCTGCCACTGTCACCGGCCTTCTATAGTGGTGGAGCTGCTGCAATGCCTGCAGGGCCTTCTCCATCAGGGATTCAAGGACTGGCTGCCCAGGGTCTGCAGTTACCTGTGATCCTGCCCACTCCAGTAGCAGAGCTGTGATACATGTGATACACTTGTGCCCTGTGGGGTCCCCAGGACTGTCCCACCAAGGGTCTGCCAATGCTAGTAACTCTGCCCACTTCAGCAGCAGAGCTTCTGTGCTCTCTCATGCAAGCCCCCAACTAAGGGCCTGAGGACTGTCTTATCTGGGGTCTGCTGCCACTGATGGCACTTCCCACCATAGAAGTGGAGCTGCCATGTGCCCCCATCAGAGGCCCAAGGACTGGCACGCATAGGGACCAATACCATCGGTGAAACTACCTGTCTAGTGGAGAAGCCACAGTGTGCTTACATTCCCCTTAGAAGGCTGAGGACCAGATTGCTGGGCCCTTCCATTGCCTTTGACTTTGACCACTCCAGTAGCAAGGCTATTGAGAGCCTACATCCCCATCTAGGGACCTGAGGACTGGCTCACCTGAGAATTGCTGCCATTGGTGACCTACCAATCCAATAGTGAAACCACTGCACGTTCCCTCCCCAGGGTCTCCAAAACTACCCTGCTGCCCAGGGACTGCCACTGCTAGCTACCAAACTCTCCAGCTGGGAATTTGCTATGTGCCTGTGCATGCTCCCCAGGGGACCAAGGTCTGGTTTACCTGCAGCCTGCTGCTGCCACTAATGACTGCTGTCCTGACCAGCATACTGCTCCAGTGCTCCCAAACCAGCCTGTCTGGTGGCTCTAGGCCTCAACAAAGCTGCCTCCATGAACACCCACAATCTAAGCCATGAAAGTACTCATAGGCACTGCTGACACTGAATACAGCTGAAGAAACACATGGACACTACACTACTGTGCCCACCCAGAACCAAAGGCAAAGTACCCTACTCAGTTGACATATCTACAGGAAAATGTCTTTCTCCATGAAAGCTATGCCATAAAATTAGAAGAAGTGACTGTTCTACCAGATGTGCAGATATTAACATAGGACATAAAAAACATGAAAAAGCAAGGAAACATAACACCTCAAAGGATCAAAATAATTTATTAGTAATACATCCCAAAGCAAAGGAAATTGATAATACCTTAAAATAAATTCAAAATAATGACCTGTGGGAACTCAGAAAGTTATAAGAGAATACAGAGAGATGAGTCATCACAATCAGAAAAACAATTCATAATCTGAATGAGAAATTCAATATATAGATATCACAAAAAAGGACCAAACAAATTGGAAACTAAAGAATTCAATAAATTTTTTTAAAAATTAAGAGGTTCAACAATAGACTAGATCATAAGAAGAAAACATTTCTGAACTTTAATACAAGTCTTTTGACAAAATCCAGTCAGATAAAAAGAAAAAGAATAAAGAAAGCCTACAAGACTTACAGGACATCATTAAGTAAACAAATATTTGCATTTTGGAATTTCCAGAAGAGGAAGAGATGGGGAAAGGAATAGAAAACCCATTTAATAAAATAATTGCTAAAAACTTGCAAGTTTTGGGAAGAAATATGGATATTCAGATACAGGAAACTAAAAAAATCCCCAAATGGATTCAACCTCAAAGATCCTCTCTAAGAAACATTACAGTCAAAAGTCAAAGAGAAAGTGAGAATTATAAAAACTGCAAGAGAAAAGCATCAAGTCACATATAATGAAATCCCCTTCAGATTAATAGCAGATTTCTCAGGAAAAACCTTACAGGCATGGAGAGAATGGGATGATATATTCAAAGTTCTGAAAGATAAAGAAAAAACCTGCCAGCCAAGATACAGCACCCAACAAAGTTATCCTTCAGAAATCAAGGAGGGACAATGTCTTTCTCAGACAAGCAAAACTGTGGGAATTTACCACTAGACCTATACTACAAGAAATACATGAGAGTCCTGTATCTGGAAGCAAATGAATGATAATTACCCTCACAAAAACATGTGAGAGAATAAAACTCACTGGTACAGCAGATACGTAAATAAGGAAGAGAAAGAATTAAACTTTATCACTACAGAAAACCACCAAACTGCAGCCAGCATTGGAGTTAAACTATACCCTAGACCAAATGGACCTAACAGACATTTACAGAACATTTCATCCTAAAGCTACAGAATGTATATTCTTCTCATCAATATATAGAACATTCTTTAGGATAGACCATATGGTAGGCTACAAAACAAGTTTCAACACATTTTAAAGAACTAAAATCATATCAAGTATGTTTTCAGGCCACAACAAAATATAACTAGAAATCAACAACAAGACAAACTTTGGAAATTGTACAAATACATGGAAATTAAACAACATGTTCCTGAATGGGTAAAAGAAGAAATTAGGAAGAAAATTTAAAAAGTTTCTTCAAACAAATGAGAAGTATTCAAACCTATGGGATAGACCAAAGGCAGTATTAAGAGAATTTCATAGCAATAAATGCCTACATCAAAAAAGTAGAAATATTTCAAATAAACAACCTCATGTTGTGCGTCAGGCTATCAGAAAAGCAAGAACAAACCAAACCCCAAATTAGATCAGAACTAAATGAAACAAAGACTTAAAGTACTAAAGATCAGTAAAAGAAAACGTTTGTTTTCTGAAAACATAAATAATATTGAGAAATCATTAGCTGTACTAAGAAAAAGAAGAGAAGACTCAAAATCAGAAACAAAAAGGGAACCATCACATTTGATACCACAGAAATAAAGAGGGTCATTACAGACTATTATGAATAATGAACAATTCTATATCAACAAAATGGAAATTCTAGAGAAAATGAATAAACTTCCAGACACATATAATTCACCAAAATTGAACCAAGAATAAACAGAAAACCTGAACAGACAAACAAATGATGAGGTTGAATCAGGAATCAGAAGTCTCCCAACAAAGAAAATCCTGGAACCAAATGGCTTCACTGCTGAATTCTACTGAACCTTTAACAGACTAATACCAGTTCTTCTCAAGTATTTCCAAAAAATCGAAGAGAAAAAAATTCCTCCACATTAATTTTAATAATTATTAATTATTCTATTAATGCTATATGGCTAGCATTACTCTGATATCAAAACAGCACAAAGACAGCAAAAAAAGAAAACTACAGGCCAATATCCTTGATGAATATAGATGCAAACATCCTCAACAAAATGCTAGCAAACAAAATCAAGTAGCACATCAAAAAGAGTCTATACCACAGTCAATTAGGATTTATCCTAAGGATGCAAGGATGTTTCAACACATGCATATCAATAAACATGACACATTACATCAACAGATGAAAGACTAAAACCACAGGATCATGTCAATACATGCCAAAAAGGCATTTGCTAAAATTCAACATCCTTTATGATAAAAACCCTCAATAATATACGGAAAGAATGTACTTTAACACAATAAAGGTTACATATGACAATAACATAGCCTAATATTATACTGATTGGAGAAAAGTGGAAAGCTTTTCCTATAAGAACTGAAACAAGTAAAGGATGGTGATACAGTTTGGCTCTGTGTCCCCACACAAATCTCATCTTGAATAACTCCCAGTGTTGGAGGAGGGGCCTTGTGGGAGGTGATTGAATCATGGGAGTGGATTTCCCCCTTGCTGTTCTCATGATAGAGTTCACATGAGATCTGGCTATTTGAAAGCGTGTAGAACCTCTCTCTTTCTCTTCTTCCTTATCCAGCCATGTAAGAAGTGCCTGCTTCCCCTTCACCTTCCACCATCATTATAGTTTCCTGAGGTCTCCCCAGCCATGCTTTCTCCATACAGCCTGTGGAACTGTAAGTCATTAAATTTATTTTCTTTATAATTCATACAGTCTCAGGTAGTTCTTTAAAGCAGTGTGAGAGTGGACTAATACAGAAAATTGACACCAGAGAAGTGGGGCATTGCTATAAAAATACCTGAAAATGTGGAAGCGACTTTGGAACTGAGTAACGGGCAGATGTTGAAATAGTTTAGAGGGCTCAGAAGAAGACAGAAGATGATAGAAACTTTGGAACTTCCTAGAGACTCGTTGAATGGTTGTGACCAAAATGTTGATAGTGATATGGACAGTGAAGCCCAGGCTCAGGTAGCCTCAGATGGAGAGAAGAGTCTTACTGGAAACTGGAGTAAAAGACTGGCGCCATTGTGCTCCTGCTCTAGGGATCTGTGAAACTTTGACCTTGAGAGAGATGATTTAGGGTATCTGGCAAAAGAAATTTCTAGGCAGCAAAGCATTCAAGAAGTTGTGGACTGGCTGCTTCTAATAGTGTATATTTGTGAGCAAAGAGATTTTCTGAAACTGGAAGTTATATTTAAAAGGGAAACAGAGCATAAAAGTTTGGAAAATTTGCAGCCTGACCATGTAGTAGAAAATAAAGACCTATTTTCTGGGGAGGAATTCAAGTCTGGAGAAATCTGCATAAATGAAGAGGTGCTAAATGTTAAGAGCAAGACAATGGAAAAAATGCATCCAGGGCATTTTAGAGACCTTTGCAGCAGCCGTTCCCATCACAGGCCTGGAGACCTAGAAGAGAAAAATGGTTTAGTGGCCTGGGAACAGGTTCCCCATGCTGTGTGCAGTCTGGAGACTTGGTGCCCTGTGTCCCAGCCACTATAGCCATTGCTGAAAGGGGCTAACGTAGAGCTCAGGCTGTGGCTTCGGAGGCTGCAAGCCCCAAGCCTTGGCAATTTCCATGTGGTGTTGAGCCTGCCAGTGTACAAAAGTCAAGAATTGGGTTTTGGGAATCTCCGCCTAGATTTCCAAGGATGTACGGAAATGCCTGGATGTCAAGGAATAAGTTTGCGGCAGGAGTGGTTTCCTCATGGAGAACCTCTACTAGGACAGTGAGGAGAGGAAATGTGGTGTTGAAGCCCACACACACTGTCCATGCTGGGCCAATGCCTAGTGAAGCTGTGAGAAGACAGCCACCATCCTTCACATCCAGAATGGTAGATCCACCAACAGCTTGATGCACCTGGAAAAGCCACAGACACTCAACACTAGCTCTTGAGAACAGCCATGGAAGCTGAGCCCTGCAGAGCCACAGGGGTGGAGCTGCCCAAGGCCTTGGGAGCCCACACCTTGCATCAGTGTGGCCTGGAGTCAAAGAAGATTATTTTTGAACTTTAAGATTTAATGACTGCCCTGCTGTGTTTCAGACTTGCATGAGGCCTATAGCCCCTTTGTTTTGAATGGGAGCATTTATCCAATGCCTGTACTCACACTGTATCCTGGAAGTGATGAACTTGTTTTTGATTTTACAGGCTCATAGGTGGAAGGGACTTGCCTTGTCTCAGACACTGTACTTGGACATTTGAGTTAATGCTGAAATGAGTAAAGACTTGGGGGCCTGTTGAGAAAGTATGATTGTATTTTGCAACGTGAGAAGGACATGAGATTTGGGAAGGGCCAGGGGTAGAATGATTATGGTTTGGCTCTGTGTCTCCACCCAAATCTCACATCAAATTGTAATTTCTAGTGTTAGAGGAGGGGCCTTATGGAAGGTGATTGAGTAATTCAAGCAAAATTCCCCCTTGCTATTCTCATGATAGAGCTCTCAGGAGATTTGGTTGTTTGAAAGTGTGTAGCACTTTTTCTCTCTCTCTCTTCTTCCTTTTCTGGCCATGTAAGAAGTGCCTGCTTCCTCTTTACCTTCCACCATGATTGTAAGTTTCCTGAGGCCTCACCAGCCATGCCTTCTGTACAGCCTGCAGAACTGGGAACCACTTAAAACATTTTTCTTTATAAATTACCCAGTCTTGGGTAGCTCCTTACAGCAATGCAAGAATGGACTAATACAGATGCTTACTTTCAAAACTCTTATTCAACATAGAACTAAAAGTCCTAGTCAGAGGAATCAGACAAGAAAAAAAAAAAGGCATGCACACTGGAAAGTTGGAAATGAATCTGTCCCTGTTTGCAGATGACATAGTCTTATATATAGAAAAACTAAAAGACCAAAAAAATTCTATGAAAGAACTCTTACATTTAATAAACCAATTTGGTAACATTGTAGGATAGAAAAATCAACATATAAAAATCAGTAGTGTTTCTATACATCAAAATGAACTAGCTGAAAAAGAAATCAAGAAATCGATCTCATTTATAATTGTAGCAACACATAACAAAACACCTAGGAATTTAACCAAAAATGTACAAGATCTCTACAATGAAAACTAGAAAACAGTGATGAAAGAAACTGAAGAGGACATATAAAAATGAAAAAAAAAATCACATATTTTTGAATTGGAAGAAGACTGGCAAAATTACTATATTACCTAAAGTAATCTACAGATTCAATGATATCTCTGTCAAAATACCAATGACATTCTTCACAGAAATAGAAGAAACAGCCCTAAAATTTACATGGAACCATAAAAAAATCTCAAATAACCAAAGCAACCCTGAGCAAAAATAGGAAAGCTGGATGCATCACAGTACCTGAATACAAATTATACACTACAAAGCTGTTGTTATCAAAACAGCATGGTACTGGTATAAAAACAGACAGACAAATGTAACAGAATTTCAGCATCCAGAAATAAATCCATTTATTTACAGACAGCTGTTTCTCAACAAAGGTGCCAATAACATACAATGGGGAAAGGACAGCCTCCTTCAAATAAATGGTCCTGGGAAAATTGGATGTCCATATGCAGAAGACCAAAAACTAAACTCACATCTGTCACTGTATACAAAAATCAACTCAAGATAGATTGAAATATAAGACCTGAAACTATAAAACTACTGGAAGAAAGCAAAAGGGAAATACTTCAGGACACTGATCTAAGCAAAAGTTTTGTGCATATGACTTCTAAGGCATAGGTAACAAAGCAAAAATGACAAATGTATTGATATTAAACTATAAAGTGTCTTCATAGCACAGGAATAAATGAACAGAGTAAAGAGACCACCCAAAGAATGGCTGAAAATATTTGTAAACTATTCATCCAACAAAGGATTAATATTCAGAATATACAATGAACTTAACAGTCAAAACAAACAAATAATCCAATTAAACAATGGGCAAATGAGCTGAACAGACATTTCACAAAATAAGATATGTAAATGGCCAACAGGTATATAAAAGATGCTTAATATCACCAATCATCAGCAAAATACAAATCAAAACCACAGTGAGACATTCATCTCACCCCAGTTAAAATGGGTATTACCAAAAGATACAAAAAATAAAAAAAAATTCTGGTAAGAATGCAAAGAAAAAGGAACTCTTCTACATTGTTTATGGGAATGGAAATTAGTATAATCATTATGGAAAACAGTGTGGAGGTTTCTCAAAAAACTAAAAATAGAACTAACATATAATCCAGCAATCCCACTACTGGGATTTATCTAAAGAAAAGGAAATCAGAATATCAAAGAGATATCTGCACTTCCATGTTCATTGAAATACCATTCACAATAACCAAGATCTGGATCAACTCAAGAGTCCATCAATAGATGAATGGATAAAGAAATTATGGTATATATACTCAATAGAATACTATTTGGCCATCAAAATGAATAAAATTCTGTCATTCATAGCAACAAGAATGAGCCTGGAGGACATTATAATAAGTGAGGTAGGTCAGGAACAGAAGGATAAACAATGCACGCTCACATTCACATGTGAGAGCTAAAAAAGTTGAGCTCATAGAAATAGAGAGTAGAATTGTGGGTACTAGATTCTGGGAAGAGTAGATAGTAAGAGAAGATAAAGAGAAGTTGGTTAATAAACACGAAATTAGTTAGAATAATTTCTAGTGTTTTGTAGCACTTTAGGCAGACTATAGTAAACAATAATTTATCGTATATTTTCAGGCAAGTAGGAGAGGATTTTGAATACTCCCAACACAATTATTTGTGTTGGGATACACTAATTATCTTGATTTAGTCATTATACTTGCTAACAATGTACTTTCTAACAATGCCTTGATCGATTCCAGCAAAATTCTTAAACCATACACACACATACACATCAAGACAACATATGTGAGATCCAGCTCAATCAAAAGAACCAGCTGAGTCATACACAAAATTATCTGAAATACAAAATTAACTGAAACACAAAGTAATCTCTTTAAAATAATAAAAGCATTAAATAAAAGAATACAAATAAGAAGGCTCAAAAGCCAATAACGCAGATTTGAAAAAGAAATAAAACCTCCAGAAATAAAAAAGTTTAAAATTAAAATTCAATGGAATGCTTAAATCACTGAAAAAACAGGTGAAGAGCAAGACAGATATGAATAAATTATACATAATTCATGACAGCAAGAAATGAAAAATATGAGTACAGGAGATAGGCATAATATACAAAGACAATCTAATATACATCTTTTGAATTACAGAAAAAATTAGACGAGAGAGAGATAAGGTAGAGGTAGTATTTGAAGAAATAATGGCGGAATATTTCCCAGATTTGTTGAAAGATTCCAGTCCTCAGATTCAGAAAGTCAACAAATTCCAGGCACAATGAATATAAAGAACTCCATATAAATATAGAAATTCCATTTCATAGTGAAAATGAAGAATACTAAAAACAACAGAAGATCTTAAAAACAGCCAGAGAGAAAACACAGCTTACCTACAACATGACAAGTATATTTTCAGCTGACTTTGCAACAGCAGTAGAAGCCAGAAAGACTAGATTATCTTCACTATGCTGAGAGAAAAATCCGCTGTCTAGAATTAAATAACCTACAAAATTATGTGTCAAAAAAAGGTCAAAGAGGACATTTTTAGAAAAACAAAAAGTGAGTTTACTGCCATCTTCCTTTAGAAGGTAGAAGAAAAATTGTCTCAAATGTAAAGTTTGAGATGCAAAAATTGTTAGTGTGCAAACTGGTAAATATATAGCTAAGCCAAAGTATTAGCTGCATAAAGTAATAATTTATGTGTTAAAATATCTGTCTAATTTATGGAGTTAAAAAAAAGTAAAATTCTAAATTAAGCATGTAAATCAGGAGTGATGAGAATTAAAACCTCCTAAATTCCTTATGTTTTTCAGAAAATAATATTTTGAGTATCTTTATTCTTTGATGTGTGTATTAAAATTTCTAGGGTAGTTATTAAACTAGATATTAATGTTAAGCCATGCATGCTATTGAAGAAAGTTATATACTTTTGTGTGCTGTATTATGATAAACCAAGATGTTTCTCTTTCTGAAACATATTTTATACAAAATAATTCACAAGTAAATACAGTTACTGCGAAGTTGGTGACTTCAGAGTTTTCAGTTCTTTTTTAATTTTGGGAAGAAAAAAGCCTCTTCAAATTAGCGTAATTCATCTGCAATTCTCCTCTTCTTTTCATGTTAAAGTCTATTTAAAGAACACCCAGTATGATCTATATGAGGCCTTTCAGATCTACTTATTAAAATAATATGTAATTGGAACTTTACATTCTACTAGCATGAGTTCACATACATAGTTCTCAACAAGGGCTTGCCATGTTAAAATAAAATTTATTGATTGCTGTAGCATTGCTTCCAAAACAAAAGTCACATGAGGCATAGCCCTGCCCTCAGTCTCATGATATAATGGGGCAAGACGGTAATATTTCCAATAATGCATAGCAAGGTCTGAAACTGAGTATAAGCAAAGTGCTACTGAAGCACAGAAAGAGGAACAATTAATTTTGTCCGATGACCAAAAAGAGTTTGAGAGAAGACTACAATTAAGCTGGGACTTGACATATAAATAAAACTTTCCCAGGTAAGAAGGAGGGAATATCTTCTAGAAGACATAGCAGCATGAGCAAAGGAGGAAGGCTTGAAAAGGGCATAATGTATTTGAGGAATTAGCACAGTTTGTTGCAATATAGTGTATGGGGTTAAATTATAATTAGGCTATTAGTGTCACAGGTCTTTTGAAGTTTCTCTGTGTGCTGAAAATTTGGGGGTTTAACAGCAATTCTTTCTGATAATCAAATGGAAAAGAAAGCATATATATTGAAGAACACACAGAACCAAAAGCAATTCATCATACATATCAGTTTATAAGAAAAACACCTTTCACTAGGTGTCCAAAATGCAGCTGTCCTTTCACTGAGAGGGGATTATTTGTACCTGGTTCACCTGCCCACATTAGAGTAATTCACCAATCAGCAAGTCCTCCATTCACAGAGGCTCCACCCTGCACCCAGCACTCTGCTAGGTGTTAGGAAATCAACAGAAAGATTGCACAGTCCCCATTGCAAAGGAACTTGCATTTTAGACAAGGTCAAAGCTGAGATACCCATAGAAAATGGAAAATTATTCAATATTAGATAGGATGGAGCACATTCTCGATACAAGACTGATTTTGAAACCCAAATTGGGGGAGATTTTTGGGAAGTTATGACTTGAAAATGAGTAGAATTCAGATATACAGTATAATAGAAGAGCTTTCTCAATGCAGAAAAAGACATGGAATTTGTTACAGAAGGGGATTGGGGATGAACAAAACTTCCTTGGAAAAGAGAAAAGTTTAAATGATGGTAAAGGGATCAATTACTGAGGGTCTTGAAAATGAGGTGTCTGAATTTGCAGAGGCGGGCAGGGTGATGCCTTGCTTCAGGGGATCTTACAGAAAGCCACAGAGGGAAATGTTTTGTATTGCAGATTTGACAAAGAAGAAACTGGAATGGGAGGACTGCTTTGAAGTAGCTGCAGTAATCCATATATGAGGTGAGAAGACCTCCATTGCAGTAGGAAAAGGAGGAATGCAAATGAGAGATTTAAAGAGAAATTGAGTGATAAATTAGATACACAGGAAAGAGACTGCATAACACGGCTGGTAATAAGAATTGAGTCTGAATACTGTTTTGGTTAAATATAAAGTGTATGCCCTAGAACTAGTTCATAAGCCTTTATAAACCTCAGAGAATGTCCATATAATCTATGTCACCTAGATTAAATTAAGTAAAGTACTTCACCCATAACTTTCCAGTAAAGCTTGGCCGTACTACCACCGTCATCACCATCGTAATAGGGTGATTAACATTTTCTACTTTATAGAATAACTGTTTCCCTTGTAACTAATAGGTATTTTTTGAGGAAAGAATTTGAGGTTATATAAATAGGCTGTTGCTCCTCAAACTTTCATTGATGATCATTGTCTGAAAAAATTATTATTGTTGTCAAATAATGATTTTCTGTTTGCATATTTTTTTTACATTTATCACTTAGCTAATGAAGAGCTCTCTCTTTTCCTATCCAGTTGCTCATCAACTCACCTCTCTACCCTACCCATCTACCTACCTATCTACCAACTTCAGTAGGGATGCTCACATTAATTACGAAGTAAAAAATAGCAATTAATAAACAAGCAAAAAGTCTCTAACTACTATCAAATGGGAGCTGGCCTGGCTCTTGCAGCTAGGTGATAGCGTTTAGCTGAATATAAATAATTGTACACAGAACAAATAGTAGAGTCAATTTGTGACACTGATGACATAAAATAAAAGCAAGACCACTCCATAATCAGACATGGCAAAAACTTAGAATACTGCGCAAACCACAAACAAGGACCAAACATGCGCCCTCTCATGGCATGAGTGATTGATGCTTCTTTATCAGATACTGGCTTAGCTTTGCTCCATTCTTCTGACCCTCCTTTCCACTCCCTAGTGGAGTGGCATCCAAGGATACTCAGTAGGGTCAGGGTTTCCATTATAGCCCAGTGATGGTGAGGACAACACGCCTCCATGGTTTCAGTGACGGTTATGTGGAAAGCAGTAACAAGGCACTCTTGCCTCTCTCAGCCAGGAAGGCATTCATGGAGTCCTAGTGAGAGCCAGAGCTCCCTGCTCATCCAACAGTAGCTAGAAGTCCATCTGCTCAAGTCTCTACAGAGACTGAACGGGCAACCTGAATTTCTACCTGACCTGGCACTAAGGAGGTAGCACCCCTCATTCCCCAGCCAAAGAGATGTGGGGGGAAAACAGCTAAAAGTAAAATAGAAGCTTTAGCTAAATCCAGAATCTTATAACTTAAGTTACAACTTAACACCCAAAATGTCCATGTTTCAATTAAAAATGATTTCTCACACAAGAACCAGGAATATCTCAAACTGAATGAAAAAGAGAGATGTCAACATCTAGATGGCAGAGAGAGAATTTTAAACAAGCAATTACAAAAATGCTTCAGTGAGTACTTATGAACATGCTTGAAACAAATGAAGAAATAGAAACTGTCACAAAGAAATAGTCTCCGCAGAGAAATAGAAGATCTTTTAAAAAGAGAACCAAATGGAAATTTTAGACCTGCAATACATGAGGCCAACAAACATATGAAAAAATGCTCATCGTCGCTGGTCATTAGAGAAATGCAGATCAAAACTACATTGAGATACCATCTCACGCCAGTTAGAATGGCAATCATTAAAAAATCTGGAGACAATAGATGCTGGA